>WOXC01008259.1:0-270000 GCA_011680675.1 Gymnobelideus leadbeateri
TGGGACCAGGAGGGGGCCTTAAACGATGTCTGGGGCTTGAGTTTTGGGCCAGACCCTAGACAGGAGGTGTGACTGGAGCCACTTGGTTGGAGGTAAGGTTCCTTCCCAAAACCTATCCTACGATCAGATGTGAAAAGTTCCAGACACCTTTGTTCCTAGAGTTCAGGAGGTCTGAGGGATAAAGGCTCTATGGCTGATTGCTCTGGCTCATGGGTCACATGGGGCAGGAGAGAAGACCGCTGTCTTTGAAAGGAGTTTGAAACAAGCAGTTACTCTCTGGGCCCTTGCTTGGTGTCACATGCAGGAATGAGATTGAAACACAGATTATCCAGGAAGGGTTGGGGCCCCTTTGTAGGATGGAGAACTAGATGAAGTTTACATTTCTGACAGTAATTGTTCTTATTTTTCATATTCTAGTCACAGTTTGTACATTTAAGTTATAATAAAAATCTGGGGAAAATGTTTGCCACTGTTTAGTTACAGTGAATGGATTTGGGAAGTATTTACTATCCCAGCTGAGGACAAACATCTTTGCCTCAAACCCCAAAGGATGTGTTTATATCCTTCTGCAGAGGACTTTTAAAATATGCAAGTATGTTATGCTTTTCCTGAAAGCCATGGATTGTATTATAGAAATTTGTTATTGAATTTTTAAGGTTATGTTCTCTCAGTTTTGTCTGTCCAACTCTTCTCTTCCTAAGACAGAACCATAGAAAAGAAGGAACCTTAGTGACTCTCCAGTCCAAATTCTCCTGAGGATTGGGACTGCTTTCATATTTGTCCTTGTACTCCCGGTGCCTAGTACTGTGCTGAGCACATGGGGCCCTTCAGACACACTTACTCAGTTGTTTCTATTGGATTTCTGTTGTATGGGAGAATAAGCATCCTGTGATGAACAAAGGCCTGCAGCCTCTCTCCCTTCCCTGCTGGCACATCAATCCAAGCTCTAGTGATGGAGAGGGCCAATCACACAGACCAGGCCCCAAAGTTATTGAATCCCAGCTTGATTCATGGTAGAGCATTTTCTGTAACCAGAAGAATAAAATAAATAACCACTGGCATGAGAGCCATGACTAGAGATAGGCAAGAGAGGGTGTAGTCTAGGGAGGGAGGGTTGGGGGCCTCATTTCTATCTTATAAAGGTCATAAACTCCACTCCGAAGGTCTGCAATGCCCCTGTTGGATGGAGCTGTTTGAGGGGGGAAGAGGCTGCAATTTCCACACCTTGTGTATCCAGCTGTGGACTGATGCCACCCACCAGGGCTGGGACTTGAGCTCATTAGCCATAACCTTCTCTGGGATGGCTTCTCCATAATGGGATTTTTATCTGTACTTGGGTGTGCTCACAGTATCACTGAAAAGTGACATTTCCCATCTTCAGAAAGATGCAAACCCCTATGGTAGATTCATACTCTGGGAAAATGGGAGAAAGTACATGGAACATTTTGCTAAACCCCAAATGACTAAAAACAAAAAAGTCTCAGGAATTAAACTTTGGGGTTGCTTTTCTTTTAACTCAATTTTAAGTTATGAAATCTCTTCCTTCCCCCTTCTCCCCCCACCCACATTGAGAAAACAAGAGAAAAAGAATGCTATTATAAGTAGGTATAGCCAAGCAAAAGAAAAAATCCTGCATTAGCCAGGTCCAAATCCATGTGCAGGTATTTGTGTGTGTATCTATACACATGTATATATGTATATGTGTGTCTCTACCCACAGATACAGCTGCCCCATTCTGGGCTCTGTGCCTTTATTTCTCTATCTCCAGGTATGCTACACGTTTCATCGTGATTCTTCTGCACTTGTGCTGGGTTCCATTGTTTTGATGAGAGTTCTGAAGCCGTTCAAAGCTGTTGAGTTTTAAATTATCATTACATAATTTGAAGCACTGAGCTTTTGGAGGGAGCGTCAGGCTTGGGGGTGGCCAGACCCGGGTTCAGATCAATTCTACTCAGCAACATTTCTTTCTGTGTTCAATTTTTTGTGCTAGGCACTGCTGAGACAAAGCCAAGGATCAAACCCTCCTTGGGGAGCCTCAGACACTTATTAGCTCTGTGAAGTGGGGCAATCATCCACCTTCACTGAGCCTCAGTTTCCCTATCTGCAAAATGGAAATAATAATCACACCTACCTCTCAGGGTTGTTGTGAAGCTCAAATGAGGCATGAATTGTAAGGCACTCAGCACAGTGCCTGGCACATAGTAGGGCTATGGAAATGGGAGCTATTACTGCTATTATTATTATTACAATGTCATATTTCCCCAGTGGAGTTCAAATAGAAATAATCCTGGGATAAGTCATTAAGTGGCTATTGTTCTTCCTTATTTTATTTCCAGTGGACAATCGCACACACAGGAGGATAAAATGACAGCTTTTGGTGATTGGTAAATCTGTTGGGACATCAGCTTATCTTTTGTCCACTTATTGGAAGTAACTGAGACTCCAACAGCAGCCATTGTGATGGATAGGGGTTGGGTCTCACCCTGCAGTTGCCCAATTTTGACCTTCTCAGACTTTTTATTCTGCATAGCTTGCTAATTGAGTGTTGGGGATGGGCAACATCTATCTAAAATGTTCTTTTTAAAGAGCTGATTGTTTTCTCTGGGTGATCATGAGCAGTAGTTAGGTCTGCAGTGGTGACCAGTTTATTAGTTGAGGTCCACAAGACTTTTTGGGATCTACAATTGGGCTTTGGGTATTTACCTTCTAATGTGCCACAAAAAGCAGCGGCTTCTGATGTATAATTCTAGCCACTAGGTTTTGTTTTTGCTGGGTGTTTGATAGGGTTTAGATTGTTGCAGCCTTCAGGGATATGTTGCACAATTTCAACCATTTGCATAGTATACACCATATACTAAGTCTGGTCTCCTTAAGGAAATCCCTTCAAAACATTTGGTGTTGTAACCGGGTCCTGGATTAGCATCATAAAGTCCTCCATTTCCATTTGTTGGACCCTTCTTTACCAACACATTATTGGCTGACTTCATGCATCAGTGACCCAGAGCAAACTGTTAATGTTACTATTGGCGTTCCTCTGAACTTAGATGCCATGGAGTTCAGGTTTAATAGTCCTGTTGTCATTTTTTTATGTTCCTCTCCAAAGTTATGGAATAATGTACCCAGAAAACTGGATTGGTTCTTACCTTGGAGGTAGCAGGAGAATATATGATGGGTTTCCATGTAAGCAACATAGTACAGTAAAAAGGGAGTGGGTTGAAGTCAAAGAGTCTGGGTTGGGATCCTAGCTCTGCCATGGCTATGTCACCTTGGCCAGGTCACTTCAACTTTTTGAACCTCAGTTTCCTCATGAGTAAAATGAAGAGGTCAGACTATGACCTCTAAAGTCCCACCCAGCTCAGAACCTTTGGTCCCATGATGCCCTGTTGAGTTTGAGATGCCAGTGGGACACCCAGGCAGAGATACTCCATGGGTAATTGGAGATGCAGGTGTGGAGACCGGGAGATGAGGGAAAGGGAGGATCTACACTGAAGTGAAAGCTGAAGATTTTGAAAGGGAATGAGATGGCCAAGGGAAATGTGAAGGGAGAACAGATGAGGCATCAGGACAGAGGCTTGTGGACTCTTCACATGAAGGAACCAAGGAGACAGCCAAGAAGAAAGAGGAAGCAGCCAAAGGTGGGAAGAGAAATGAGGGAGTGTTAGATCTCTGAGCTAAAGTGAGGAGGGGGGAGGAGAAGTGGAAAGAGACAGTTAACAGTCTTACATGCTATGAGGGGGTCAAAGAGGATGAGATTTGAAAGGGAAAGACCCTGGGTTTTGAATATCATTAGTTGGTCAGGTGTTCTGATGGAAATATGATCTCCTCAATGTGGGAGGACTCTCCAAGAATTTGGATGCCAGTCTAATTATGATGGCCCATCCTAAGTGACTCTGGTACATGTCTTCCCCCAAATTTATCTTAGGAATTCCACTCTACACTTTGGAGGCTTGCTTCAATTTTCCATATATATATGTATATATATATATATATATATATATATATATATATATGTATATATATATATATATATCAAGAGTATGGCAGGGAAGCACTCTGACAGTATTATTCTTCATTCTTTCTGTGTGACCAATCCGTCTTCTCTGCTTCTGATACAATGCCTTGAGGACATCCTCCAGGCCTGTTCTTCAGGGTTTCTCATTGGTTGTACTCACCATAGCCCTCTCCTTTGCCTCTTTGTGATGTTCATTGGATCTTTCTAGGCAGTGGGGGGCAGGGAAGGACCAAGTAGCAAGAAGGATTCTATATCTAAAGCTAGAAGTCCTAGAGGTCAATGAGCCCAACCTACTCTGTTTACAGATCAGAAAAGTGAGGGCAAGAATGGCTCAATGACTTGGACACCCAGTTAGGAGACATGTGAAGGATGCAAACACACCTCTTCTTGATTCTCAGTTTAATACACTGAACACCACATAGTGATGCCAAGGAATGATCTGGACTCTAGAAATCCAAAGACAAAAAGGAAACCCCCCCTGCTCCCATGGCACTTATATTCTATCACAGGAGTTAATAGGAATGTTAGGAGGTCACAGGTGATCTTTTTTTTTTTTATGTCAAAATACTTTTTAATGTGATCAAAGATGATTCTTACAGTTGATTATGTTGATGTTTTCCCTAAAACAACAAACCATAAATTGAAATATAAGTTGTTTGTTTTTTTGAGGTCTACAAACACGAACAATTTTGCTTTTACTCCATCCTATGTTTTGCATTGCTTTGTTTTAAGTGCCTCTTTTCTTATACTCTGTGAAATTTTAGCATTATTATTAATATTACTTTGTAAATGTGTCCTTTTCAGAGAACTTCCATAAGAGTAACATTTGTGTGTGAGTTAGGGAGAAAGTGAAATGTCCTTCTTTTCTCTATTTAATAGGAAGGAGATAAAAAGGAAAAGAATAATTATGCTTTCTTGGGGAAATTCTGATTGCATTTCTTTTTTTTTAAACAAATGCTTTATTAACTTCTGTTTTACATCATTCATTTCCGGCAGATTTTGAGTTACAATCATTTCCCCCCATTATTTCCCTACCCAACCTCCCAGAAGAGCAGTCCCACAAGATATCACTTCCTCCAATCTGCTCTCTCCCATACCTTCCCCCATACCCCCTTCGACTTTTCCATTAGAGGAAGGTGAGTCTTTGTGTCCCAATGCCTGCACATCTTATCTCCCAATTATAAGCAAAAGAGTATTGATAATAGTATTTATATATATTTGAAACATTTAATGTTAAGACCTCGAATTTCAGATCCATTTCCTTCCTCTCTTGTCACCCATTCCCTCTGGGGAGATAAGTAATTCAGTATATGTTGTACATGTCTAGCTATGCAAAACATTATCATAGTATACATATTGTACAAGGCTGCTTATAATTCCCTCCCACTCATCCCACGACCCACCTGGTCCATTCCCTACATGATCCTGTCCCTCTTCTATAGTGGGTAATTCCAACCTCCCCTCCCCACAAGGATACCCTCCCATCCATCATCCCTCCTCTCATCCCCCTTCTCCCTATTCTGCTGCAGGTTGAGATATCCCATTTAGTATGTATGTCATTCTCTCCCTGAACCTAATTCAATGAGAATGTGGTTTTGCCTTTTTTGCCTTCCTATTCTCCTCCTCCCTTGTAACCACTTCCCCTTGCTTCTTCTACATGAGATAGTTTACCCTACCCCGTCTCTCCCCATCTCCTCTTGCCACTTTCCTCTCTCACCTCATAATTTCATCCCTTGAGTATTCTCCCTTCCCAATAAATTCAACCTATGCCCTCTATCCATATATAACTGTAACCATCTACACACACATTCACATATGTATTCATATGACCACACACCCTTCTTCCATTGTTTTCATAGTGAGAAAGATATCATCAGTCACAGTTATTGCTTTTCCATATAAGAATGTAAATAGTTCAACTTTGATAATTTCCTTTTGATTTCTTTTCCCTGATTACCTTCTCAGGCATCTCTTCCTTCTTGTGTCTGGATGTCAAATTTTCAATTCAATTCTGGTTTTTTCCTCAAGAATGCTTGAAAGTCCTCTATTCCACTGAATGACCATATTTTCCCCTGAAACAAAATACTCAGTTTTGCTGGGTAGGTGACCCTTGGGTTCATTCCCAGTTCTTTTGCCCTCTGGAATATTGTATTCCATGCCCTGTGATCCCTCAGTGTAGAAGCTGCCAGGTCCTGGGCTATTCTGATTGTGTTTCCACTATATTGAAATTGTTTCTTCCTGGCTGCTTATAGTATTTTCTCCTTGATCTGGGGATTCTGGAACCTGGCTATAATATTCCTGGGAGTTTTCTTTTTGGGATCTTTTTCAGGAGGCGATCTGTGGATTCTTTCAACCTCTATTTGGCCCTCTGGATCTAAAACATCAGGGCAATTTTCCTTGAGAATTTCTTGAAGGGTGATTTCTAGGTTCTTTCTTTGATATGGCTTTCGGGTAGTCCAATACTTTTTAAATTGTCTCTCCTGGATCTGTTTTCCAGGTCAGTGGTTTTTCCCATGAGATATTTCACATTGCCTTCTAATCTTTCGTTTGTTTGGATCTGCTTAACAGCATCTTGATTTCTCATAAAGTCATTAGCTTCCATTTGCTCCAGTCTAACTCTGAAGGAATGAATCTCCTCAGAGAACTTTTGAGATTCTTTTTCCATCTGGCAAATTTGACTTTTTAAGGCATTCTTCTCCTCATGGCCCTTTTGGGCCTCCTTTGCCATTTGAGTTAGTCTATTTTTTAAGGTGTTGTTTTCCTCAGTCAGGCTGTTGACCTTCATTTCATACTTTTCCTGCATCCTCATTTCTCTTTCCAATTTTTCCTCCACTTCTCTTATTTGGTTTTTAAAGTCCTTCTTAAGGTCCTCTATGGCCTGCAACCCACTCATGTTTTCCCCTGGGGCTTTTGGAGCAGGACTTCTGACCTCACAGTCCTTTTCCCGCTCTATGCACCCAAAATAGGAGTCTAGGGTTGCATTTTTCTGTTTCCTTTGCCTTGGCATGTTGCCATTTAATTACTTGACTTTTGGGCTTGTTGCCACACTATGGCTTTAAGGCCAGCTAGAGGAATTTTTATCCCGAACGTGTGGGGGGCAACTTCCGTTTCTGGCAAGCTGTAAACCCACCCACAACTTCCACCCTAGATCACAATCCAGATCCAGGGAGGTTAAAGCAAGAGCGATTACCCCCCAAGACTGATCGCTGGATCTCCCTACAGTTCGCAGGCCAAGAGCTGGAGCTGCCTCTGAAAACTACAAAATGGCATGTCTCCTCAGGGGCTTCTAGCCCCCAGGGGAGGGAGCCGATGCATTCCCCAAATACTGGTCCCAAAGTCCATAGGACACTAACCTCTTACTTTGTCCTAGGCATGTCTATGTTGATAATTCTGGAGTCGCCACAGCTGCTGGTGTTCTGGGGTTCCTCCAGCTGGCTGTTGGCCCTGCTGCCCTGGGGCTAAAACCTCGGCTCATGGGGACCTCGGCTCCTGCTCGGCTCGGCTTCCCGCGCGCTGCCGGCTCCCAGACCACTGCGCTGGTCCTTCCTGCGGGGCTGCTGGGCTGTCCTCAGCGGGAAGTTAGCTTCTCTGTGTCGTTCTGTGGGTGCTGGGGCTCCAGAAGTTGTTCAGAGTCCCCTTTTACATAGTTTGGGGGGAATCTGGGGGCAGAGTGGCTTGGATAAGCTGTTTCTACTCTGCCATCTTGGCTCCGCCCCGCACAGGTGATCTTAAGGCAACAGTTTCAGTGAGGACCAGGAACAGGAGGTCAGGTTTCATACTAGTGAAGAGTTAAGCAGATGGTTTGGAGGTGGGGACTGAGGTAGAGACAGCTTTTTCAATAGTAGAGGACAGTTGAGAAATAAAACAATAGCTCAATAGTGTAGGAGTGTCAAAACAAACCTTTTAGTGTTGGGAAGGCCTGAGCATGTGAATTGTTGAAATAATTATTCATTGAATTGAATTGAAAGTTTTGGGGCAGATGGGAAGGAGCCATTAGGGAGAGGAAGAGTTGGAAGATATATTTGGGTGGGGGAGAGGTGTTATTGGTGGAACAGGGTCCTGGGGAGGTGGGGAGATCAAAAGTTTAGCAATAGGGAGAAATCTGACACACAAGAGAAGAAAAATAGAATGAAAGAAAAATGATCCTGAGAAGTTTGGCGATGGTGGGAAGGGAATGAAAGGACAGGATGTCTTCATTTTTTTCAGTGAATTAGAAGTATACTAATCTCTGTGCATTTGTGAACATGTGTGTGTATATGTGTATGTGTTCAGGTAAGTGAAGTACATTCGTGCATATGTATGTGTGTATCTGTAAGGGGCTTGAGAGTGGAAAAGGCAGTTGGAAGAGGGAGTTCAAGGTTTAGAACAGCCGCTATGGGAAACCATTCATAGTTCAGTTAGAAGGAATAATTTACTGAAAGTTTAGAGCACCTTTGGGCCAAGATCCTAAACATTTATAAACACACTTTGTTAGCCTTCATGTCTCAGAGTTAGCACAGGTCAGATGCTTTAATCTGCTTTACAAGTGTGTGGAAACTGACCCCGAGCTTTTTACTACCTGTGTGTCCCTGTGTAAATCACTGTCTTTCTCCTGTCCTCCATGCCCTACCAATAAAATAAGAGTGTGGGGCTAGATGCTCTCCAAGGTCCCCACAGTAATCAATAATCCTTGGAGAAGTGCCTATAAAGCCAATACTAACTCTGTTACTAGGCTCAGTGGCAGGACAAACCTTCCCCCCAATGAGAGATGTCTCCAGGTGGAAGGATTCACTTCCCTACTTAGCCAATGACCCTACCCCCTAGGGATCTTTAAGCAGAGACTAGATGACCATGGAGGTGGGACAAGGGTTGGAGCAGGCATTCTTTTCCAGGTATGGGTTGGGTAGACAGCTTCTGGACACTTTGAGATACTGTACAATTTTCTTGGCATATGTCAGATGCCTTCTGACTGTGTGACCCTGGGCAAGTCATTTACCTTTTCTCTCTCAGTGTGCTCATTTGTCAAGTAGGATAAAACATCATCTTCTTGTGCACTACAGAGTCCTACTCAGGATCAAATGAAATGACACAGAAATGCTTTGTCAGTCTGGAAGCACTCTATATAAGTGTGAGTTGTCTCGGGTTTCCTCCTCCTTCTCCAACACCACAAAATCATGAAATAACAGGTTTGGAGCTGGGAGGGACTTTCGAGAACATCTGGTTCAATTCCCCCATTTTCCTAGAGTCACCCTGCTAGTGCCAGAGGCAAGATTTGAACTCAGAGCTTCCTGACTCCCAAGCTCCACTCCTTGTCTATTACTTCATGTAGTCTCCTTTCCTCTTTGTTCTCTCCTTTCCCCACCAACACGAAGCTGGGCACTGCTGCCCAGCAGGCACTTCCTTTATGCTCAGTGATTTCCCAATCCTCAGACTGACCTGCCCAGACTGCCTCTCCAGCTCACTCTCCCTAGCCAGGACCGGTACCTAGGACAGCGCTCTGTCCAGAAGCCTGAGCAGGATTTTGTTTTTTTGGGGGGATGGTGGGGGGGTGGTTTCTTTCATGCTATCAATCCCAGCATGTCCCGGTTGTGTTCCTCCCTGTGATTAGGTGCCAACCAGCACCCCACACTTTCATTTAACCACTTAACATAGATGAGAGAAATGTTTGCTTTGAAGATACACAAAATTACAAATGTCTCCCACCAATGAGTAGAAAGCACATGCTTTTCTGCGACTGTTTTTCAGTCATTTTTCAGTCATATCTAATTTCATGACCCCATTTGGGATTTTCTTGGCCAGGATACTGGAGTGGTTTGCCATTTCCTTCTCCAGATCATTTTACAGATGAGGAAACTGAGGTCAACAAAGTAAAGTGACTTGCCCAGGGTCACATAGTTTGTACATATGTGAGATCATATTTACCACATGGCAAACCAAGAAGAACCAGTTGTGGAGTGTTTACACATGCTCCAGAATCTCTCCAAGATGCTTCCATTGGATGGCATCCCGATTCTAAAAAAAGGGTTTCTAGGCCCCACCCCCACACACTTATACTTGGGGAATTGGCTTCTTTGGAGCCTGCTGCTGAGCTCTATGCACCCCCAGGTCCTATTACACTTAGTCCAAGTTGGGGGAGGGGGGCAGAGATCATATCTGAGTCTAAGAGTATGGATGGTGTTCTGTAGCGGCATTCTCAATGTGGCCCAGCAGAAAAAATGCTGAGCTTGGACTCTGCTTCATGGCCAGGCCCAGTCATACTCATTTTTTTTTTTTGTATTTTTTTTTAAAGTTTTCAACTTAAATACAATATGAGAAAAAAAAGAAACATTGTCATGTACACAGCTGACCATAAGAGAAGATTCAATATAAAACAATAACTTTCCATTTCAAAAAAACCTATATAATAAATCCTACACATTGTTGTCAAAGCTTCCCAGCTTTTCTTTGCTTCCTTTTAGTTTTCTTTGTTCTCTGCAGTGTACTTCTTACTTTCTTTTCCCCTCCCCACCCATAGAAAGCCATAATTAAATGTGAATATATATATATATATATACACACATTTATACATATACACTCATACACATATATGCAAGACTGTAATATGCTTATTTCCTCCTATCATCTATTTCCCTAAAGGCAGATAGCATCCTCCTTCATACATCCAGAAAGGGTAATTATACACACCCACACCCACACATACACATATATACATACATACATACACACACACACACACACACATATATATATATATATATATATATATACATATATATATATAGTATTTGATTTTTTCTAATTACATGTAAAGACACTTTTCAACATCCATTTTTTTGAAAGATTTTGACTTCTAAATTTTTTCCTTCCCTCTTACCCTCTCTCCCCTCCTCCTTCCCCAAGATGGCAATTTGATATAGGTTATACATTTGCAATCATACAAAATATCTTATTAATCATGTTATAAAAGAAGAAACAACAAAAAAGACACAAAAACAAAAATAGTGAAAAGAATATTCTTTTATCTACATTTAGACTCCATCAGTTCTTTCTCTGGATGTAGATAGCATTTTCTGTCTTGAATCTTTTGGAGTTTTCTTGGACAGTTGTATTGCTGAGAAGAACTAAGTCAATCATGGTTGATCATCACACAATATTACTGTTACTGTGTACAATCTTTTCCTGGGGTTGATCACTTCACTCAGCATCAGTTCATGTAAGTCTTTCTATATTTTTTTCTGAAGTCTTCCTGCTCACCATTTCTTATGGAATAATAGTATTATATTACATTTATATACCACAACTTGTTCAGTCATTCCCCAATTGATGACATACCTTCAATTTCCAATTCTTTGCCACCACAAAAAGAGTAGCTATAAATATTTTTGTATAAATAGGTTCTTTTCCCTTTTTAAATTATCTTTTTGGTATTGATAGATCAAAGAGCATGCACAATTTGATTGCTCTTTGGGCATAGTTCTAAATTGTTTTCCAGAATGGTTGGATCAGTTCACAACTCCATCAACAATACATAGGCTTCCCCTGCTTTCCCATATCTTCTCCAACAGTTATAATTTTACTTTTTCTGTCATATTAACCAATCTGCTGGTGTGAGGTGTTACCTCAGAGTTGTTTGAATTTCCATTTCTCTAATAAATAGTGATTTAGATCATTTCTTCCTATGCTAGTCATGA
Source organism: Gymnobelideus leadbeateri (assembly GCA_011680675.1). Lineage (NCBI taxonomy): Eukaryota > Metazoa > Chordata > Mammalia > Diprotodontia > Petauridae > Gymnobelideus > Gymnobelideus leadbeateri. Next base: position 11,683 of record WOXC01008259.1, read on the forward strand.
TAATTGTGCAACATTCAGTCCCACTCACTTTGTATCTGTCAATGCTTATCTGAATTCTTTAGGGGCATTGTTTCTTACAGCTCAGTGATATTCCATTACATCCATGCACCATGAGTCATGCCCCAGCAGAAGGGCAACTACTTTGTTTCTTGTTCTTTGCTACCATAAACATGTCAGTATGCATATTGTGGTGAAGACAGGGCCTTTCTTTTGATCTTTGACTTCCTTTGGGCATGAATCCAGCAGTAGGGCATCCAAGTCAGAGGCTTTGGACATTTTAGTTACTTTTTTAGAATGCTTCCTAATTGGTTTTCAAAATTGTTGGAATAATTCACAGCTAAGCCTCTTCCTTCCTTCCTTCCTTCCTTCCTTCCTTCCTTCCTTCCTTCCTTCCTTCCTTCCTTCCTTCCTTTTTTCCTCCCTCTTTTCCTTCCAACACTTGTTTTTCTTCTCAATTTTCTAAAGAGTGGAGGCAGGAAAAATACAAACAAACCTGAATATCTCATCCTTGGCTGGAGTTGAATTGAAATTTATGAAGAAGTACATCTGAATGTTTTGGTGAAGCTGCTGTTAAGCAAACATGAAGTTCATTTCCCTCCTAGTCCAATGATGAAAGTTCTGATGGACCATCCTCTGAACGGTGACTTCATATAGGTTGGCTCTGAAGTCTGCTCCAACAGAGTATTTCACATTCTTATCCTCTCCAGTGCTCAGCAACTCCATCCCCCCAACACACACACACACACACACACACACACACACACATACACACACACAATTGTAGGAAGAAATCCCGGGCCATTTGTGTTAATCCCATGTTTCCCCTTAGCTCACCCATGCATTGGCTAAAGAAACACAAAGGAGAAGTCAGCCAGAGCTCAGGACCAGTCTCAAGATTGTCTTGGCCAGCATGTAGTAGCTCCGCTGCTACTGGGGAGAGATAGTACCAAGCTTGGATCCCACTCCTCTAAAGGGAATCAGAGAGAGAACTCAAAAAGTGCTGGAAAGACAGGAACAGAGACTGAAAGGATAGATTAATGACTTCTAGACTCTGGTGAGTTGGCTATTTTCCTGGCTCAGTGGCCAAAATTCTTTGACACAATCACTCTTCTTGTGCCCTTTGGCACAAGACTGAGAGACTCAATAAAGAAATTGTTCCATAATCTGAAAACCCAAGACATTTGGACCAAGGGGGTCAAGAAAGGTTGCTGTGCCATTCCAAAGCCAGAGAACATCTCTCCAGCAGTGGTCTGGGTCCCCAGGTGCCCCACCCCTGACCACATCCCACCTTCAGGTATTTTGTACATTGGTAAGCCCAGCAGCATGGGGAGGGGAGTTTGGGAAAGACCTCACATGAGAGGGAAATAAATATCCCTTTACTTCCCTTCCATTCCTCTCCTAGAGAGGGGGAGTTTTTTAGAGCATAGCCCTAACTACTTGGAGAAACATTCCAAGTAAATAAGACGGCATGGTAGTGAAGGCAGACTGCAAGGTCCCAGGAGTCAGCCCACAAGGCTACTCTGCTTGTGTGTTCTGACCTCTATCTGAACACTTCCTGGTCCTACTCTGTCTATTTTGCCCTAGTTCCTTTCTAGAGAAAAAATGGGGACCCCCACCCCAATGACGTCGTCCCTTTCCATTGTGCTTTAAAGTTTGCAAAGAACTTGATAGACATTTTCTTAATTGGCTCACAATCTAACACTTCAGAGTGGGGACTACGGGGATCCTTGGCCCATTTACTTGATGAGAAGACTGAGGCTCCTCAAGATGAGATAAGTTGCCCAGGCCACATGGCTAGGACATGTCAGAGGCAAAATTGAATCTGAAATGTCTTGACTCCAAGTCTGGGAATCCAATTATGGTAGCATGAGAAGCCCACTGCTCACACATACACAGGCACATACTTCAGAGTAAGAGGGAATGGCGAATTCTGGGTCTTATCAGTGTCTAGAAATCCAGGCAGATGGCCAGTGGTCCATGAGCACAGCTCCAGTTCCGGGTTTGACTCCTGCTAAAGATGATAAGAGGTTTTTACCAAAGAGGGAAGGGAAGAGACTCAGTTGTTTGGCCTCCAAGTCCTGTTAGCATAACAAAGAAAGGAAAAATAACCAGCCCCCATGGAACCTGGCAAGATCAAGCTGGGCATAAAGGGGCTCCAAAGAAACTGGGGCATGAGCTGTCATCTCTTCAGGGCCCTTTCAGTGAAGTCCCCTTGAAGAATAGCCCAGGGGAGCAGCAGGCCGGCCTTGGGGGTCACTCCCACTCTACTGCCTTCCTGGGGGGATTCATGTTTTCCAGATGAAACATGTTACAGATGGCTTTCTGCTTTAACTGGCATGCTGCTTTTGTCTTCCCCATGGTAGAGTGATCCAAAGACATGGCACTTTCAGCATATTTTTGTCACAGGGAAAAGGAGGATCTAATTGGTGTGGGGCTACTGCTAAGAGGCTGGGAGGCTCAATGGAAAGAGCCAGAAGAACATGGGCTTGACTCTTTCTGTGAATATAGGCTCATGGATAGGCTATGATCTCTGCTGTTGGAAGGACGATCCACATGGATGAGACCCCAGAGCCATGGAAACCTGGGAGGATGTATACCTAAGACATGTGGTTTTAGGCTTCCTGTTGGAAAAGCCATCATTTGAAGTAGTGACTAGCACTGGGATGTATTTGCCAATACAAGCACCATGTTTCTGTCACCATCCTCTCAGAAGCTTTTTGTCCTGTACCATTCTTGTCTACTTCCCTTCACAAATCCTTCATGGGGGAGTGGCCCAAACTCCTGGCAGTGTTCCTCCCTCTGGGTCAGTTAGTGCTTTCTATCCAGGTACCGGCAGGGCTGGAAGGCTTTCTAGCTGTGATCCATCCCTCATGATAACATAACTGGCTCTCTTTAAGACCCGGCTAAAATCCCACCTTCTACAAAAAGCTTTTCCCAATCCTACTTCATCCTGGTGCATTTCCTCAGTGGATCACCTCCAACTTATCTGTCCATATCTTGTTTGGACACAGGTGTGTGCATCTTGTTTCCTGCTTACAGGACTGTAGGCTCCTTAAGAGCAGGGACTGGCTTTTGCTTTGCTTTTTGTCCCCAGAGCTTAACACAGTGCCTGGCACACAGTAGGTGCTCCATAAGTCTTTATTAATTGACCAGCTACACACTTCATTGAAATATCACCTAGGGAAATATGCTACAGCTAATGAATAGTACACCAACCACTGAAGGTAACTAGGAGGCAAATGGATAGAACACTGGGTTTGGAGTCAGGAAGACCCAAGGCCTCAGTCATTTATTAGCTGTCTGATCCTGGGCAAGTCACTTAACCTGTTTGCCTCAGTTTCTGCTTCTGTAAAATGGGGATAAAAGCTCCTGCCTGCCAGTGTTGTTATTAGGATCTGATGTGATGAACTGTAGAGTGCTCAGCACAGCGCTTGGCACAGAGAGGTTAGTTATTGTCATGAATTATTATTAATCCCATGGAGCTTGAAGAGCTCCTGTCTGACAGTAGATCCGAAGGCCAGGGCACGGCTCCTGCCCAGCTCAACCCACAAATCACAGTAAGAATTTTTAAAAGGCTGGAAAAGTGATTTTTTTCTTAATATAAAATCATAGATTTAATGTAGTATGGAAAGGTGATTAAGCAGCATCTACATGGGCTATTCCATCTGTCTCTGCCAATCGAGCAGCTCTGCCCATCACCCCCCACCATCTAACAGCACTAGCCACATTCTGCCCCCTTCCCATGCCATTCTTCCTGCCACAGCACTCAGTAAGACTGTTCAGAATCAAGCCTTCCTCTCTGTTATGTCCTTGGCAGGAGCCTTGGAATGTCTGCACAAGGAGACAAACAGAACTCGGGAGAATGTCAATTCCCTGAGAGTAAGACCTGGTGTGGGGGTTTGTCTTTATGTTCTCAATGCCTGGTGCAATGCTGATATTCCATTCCAGTCAGGTCAATATGCATTTTTAAGCACCTGTTATGTGCTGGATGTTATACTAAATGTTGGGGGAGACAGTCAGACAGACAGGACAGATATGAGAGAGACAGACAGAGACAGAGAGATAGACAGAGACAGACAGACAGTCTCTATTCTCAAAGAATTGACATTCTAATGGAGAAGTCAACATGAATATTCAATATATAGTTAATATATGTATATTCAAGATACAGAGTCTGGATACAAGGTGGGGCAGCAGCTAGCAGCTATGTTAAGTTGGGAAAGGTAAGTTATGAATAAATGACTGCATGAATGAGAGCTCTCTAGTAATCACATTTAGCCCCAGCCCTCACTTTGGAGATAAGGAATTGAAGCCCAGAGAGGTGAGTGAGTTGATGATGAACCTCATGTTGGCAGTAAGAGAGAGTCCCGTAGGTCATAAGCCTCTCTGTACCCAGCTTTCTCATGAATACAATGACAGTGATGATCCTTGCCCTGCCTTATCCAGTCAGTACCTTGTACATTCTAGTAGCCTATCAGTGTGAGCTACTTTTATGGCTACGAAGTGGCTGACTTGGCACCAGAAGCTCCAGATGTCAGGACCCCAGGGCTAGTGCTTTCTGCAGCGCCCTCTGGATCACTCTGATGAACTCCTCACTACAGCCCTTTAAACATCCTTACATTTTTGCAATATTTTGTTCATGTCTCATCTTCCTTTACTGTAGGTTTCTTTTCAAACTCCCATCCCCCCACACAATTCTCTCCCCTCTCTAGACATACTTGAAGCTATAGAGAAAAGTCATTAAGCGACAGAAACTGCTATTTCCTTGACTAGCACAATTGATGTTCTCCCTAGTAGTTGCTGACCCTCTGAGGAATGAGTGCCCCATCCCCACCAAGCAGATGCACTGTCCTAGGAATGCCCTGGGAATTTTTACTTCTCAGTATTTTTCTTCTTGGAAGAGCTGTTTGGCCATTGCCCATTTTCCCATTATGAGAGGAAAGAGCACTGGGGATACATGTTTAATATTCAGCTCTAGGCTCAGCAATGCCATCCAGCTGAAACCCAAATGCTGCCTTCATTTATGTCTTTCTCATGGTTCTCCAGCCTTAGATCTGAAGCTGCTTTGCATTTGCAAAAAAATGCCACCAACACTGATAGATCAGAATCAAGTCTTTTCTAGGAGAATAGGGAGAAAAAGTCTATCCCTCCTTCCTATAAAGACAGGTTTACTTATGACAAATCACCATGGTATGACCTTCACCACTAAGTAGGGCCATACAAGCACCTCTCAGGGAATCTGGAAAGACCATTTCCTGCAGTGGGTATGGAGTCGAACCTTTCTTTAAGCTGCTGAAGGAGCTCATTACCTATATCAGGAGGGGTCTGGCATTGTCCAACCCCAGCACACCTGCACAAAACACAAATAGCTGCCATGCCAGGGCCAAGTTTTGGAGGAGCCAAGTCTATTCTGATAAATGGCTAGCTTCCTAGCTCACTATATGTTTTCCCTGAACTGATAAGCCCACTGACAAGCCCAATAGGGCTTGGTTTATTGTTTTGTTCATTGTCTAGACTTTAAAGTGATGGAGCAAATGTTGACAATACAGATGGAACTTTCCAATGTGTTCTGCCTTTTCAGAGAGTCAGTTGGTAAGTATTTAGTAGTATGCCTCTGGGGATGGGCATCCACTGCTGAGGGTTCCTTGAGATGGTGTAGGCTAAAGAAACCTTCATGGTGTCCCACCTAGATGAATAGGCTGCCAGCTGGGCCACCCCTGTCCCACTGAGAAGAGCCCTCTTGGCTAGTGGTTCCCTGATGTTAGAATCAAGATTCTTATTCATCCTATCCCCTGGCTCCATCTGGGACAAAGGCCATGATAGAATGAGACAGCTTCTCTTACGACCCTAGAAAAGGATTGGAATGTACAATCCACACTCTGATGGAATTGATTTTTAGAGGATTTGTCTACAGTCTCTCAGGATGAACTAATTTAGTTAGACATGGCTCCTTATATTACAGCCTTTACTTATATGACAATGTGTTCACTACCAAGTCTCAGAATCACACTCTTATGAATCTCCTGGCTGGGAGCTAGATGTCTGATGGGGGGGGGGGAGGTGTAAAGTGTGGAGCAGGGAGACTTGGAACAGCTCAAAGGGCAGTGTGAGCATTTCATAATAGTAAGAACACTGGTTGTGGAATCAGAAAGACCTGGGTTCAAATTCTGCTTCAGTTTTTAGGCTACATAACCTTGGGAAAAATCATCTTGCCTTTCTTTGTCTCAGTTTCTTCATCTGTTCAATGGGAAAGTAATAGGGACCTACATCAGAGAGTTGTGGTGAGGAGCAAATGAGATCATGTAGTAAATCCCTTGGCAAACCTCAAAAAAACTGTGGTAATGCCAGTGACTGCCAGCATTTTGGCCTGATCTGTTATTTTTTTGGTTTAGAGACCTCTCAGATGAGAAAACGCCCTTTGCCCACCTGCACCATCACCTACTCTTCAATTCAGAATTTTAGCTAACTGGGGCAGTGAGATGTGTTGCCCAGCTGGTACATGTCAAAGGCATGACTTGAATTCAGGTCTTACTGAGTCGAAAGCTCTCTCTCTTTCTTGCAACACGTCGCCTGTCACCATCACTCCCAGCATAGCCATTGTCATCATCCCTGTTATCTCCACAAACACTATTGTCACCAACTGTAATGGAAATGCAGATTTGAAGATCTTCCCTGCCCCTAGGCCCTTTGATTGGCTTAAGAGACTTTGATTGACTTAAGTGACTCTGAGAACTTTCTTTAATTTGAAAGTATACTCTGCCCCATAATAGGCTGAATGTGGTCACATGGAGCCTGTGGTAGGAGGCTTGGTTTTCAGGAATGACCACACCTTGATGCTGTGTGATTGGGCAGTGGGTCAAGAGGGTGGTTACATTCTCTGAGCCAAGAGAAGACTATATAATCCCTGATTTGAGGCTTTGCTTTTGGGGCTCACTTTGAGAGGTGTGTGATTTGATCAGATGAGACTCTGGGAAGCTGTTGAGAGCCCCCCGGCTTTGAAAACCCAGATGTTGATGCTTCCCTCTCTGGTAACTGTGGTTTGGTATTGATATAATGGTTGGACAGTTTGGAAGCCTGTCTATTTGATCTGTCTGTATACTCTGAAGTTCGGGGTGCTGACCTTTTTCCCCTGAACTAGGTAATATATGTTTGTTTGATTAAAGTAAGCTTGTTAACTGATTTTGAGTTGCTTTCCTTTACAAAAGCAGATCTAAGAACCTGTGTTGGCAGCCACCCTGGGGATATTGGGGTGCTTGCTGCTACACCAACATCACCATAACATCAACCATCATTGTTGTCATTGACATCATCATGTCAACCATCACTTTTGTCATAGAAACTATTTCCACCTTTATCCCCACTGTTGTAATCATGATCTTTTCCATTTCTTCCATGGTCATTATTCCCATTCATGGCTGATGGCCCTGCCCAAGCATGGAAGTGTCCATCCAGGTCAGGATTTGCCCACTGACTGACCAGCCTCCCATATTGGTAAAGGAGTGGCCACACCCACAAAAAAACACACCCTGTGGCTCACCTATTTCTCGCTTTTTGGATGGCCCGCGCTGCAGATATTGCAGATTCTGACTGTGAAGGATTCAAGGTCTCTGTGAATAGTAAAAGGACTTAACTGTGCCTCAGAGTAACCTAGACACCAGAGCAGCCCAACAGTAGCTAAAACAATAGTCTACCCCCTCCTTGAGTGTATACCCATAACCCAGACGGCAAATCCTTCTTTAGGGCTGAACAAGAACATATTGAGAGATGAGACACATGCTGGCTGGAGCTGAGTAATCAAGTCATCACATGGAGTCTGAGGAAGGTCACTTTCCTTTCCTCCTCTATATGAAAGCTGAGATAGTTGTCTGGACCACTGAGAAGATAAGTGACTTACCCAGGGTCATACAGCCAATTGTTTTAGCACTTGGACTCTGATCACCCTACCTTTCAAGGCTAAACTATTCATTATGTCATTCTGCCTCACTAAAATTATCTGTGAATACACACACACACTCACACACACACACACACACATACAATGTATAAACATGCTTGTGCAACCTATACATATGCATACCACACATGTATGCACCCATACATGTATGTGAATAGTGAAATCCCTTTAGGTTTCCCTCTGAGGTCCCAAAGGGTCCTTTTAAGTAACCACTTGGCACCTGGCTGTTTCCAACGTGACTCACAGGCAAGTGCTACTCTGCTGTCCTGTGGTGTGGGAAGCAGTGAGCTCTTACTGCATGTGAACCCAGAGGGCTTTGGTGTCTGTGCCATCATTAGAAACCTCAAAAACAAATGCTTCACTGTGTGTGAAAATACCCTTAGTAAAATATTCCTCGTCATGCTTCAGAAAGTTGATGAGAACACATTTCCTGTTGTTCCCAGGCTGTCCCAGAGTACAAACAAGTCAAATAGCAGTGGGAGAGAAATGGAATCTCCAGATTCCACCCCATTCTTTTTTTGTTCTTTAAGTGTGTTCTATTTGTGACTTTTCCTTGACAATGAATCTCCCACTGCCCGGTTTTTGAAATTGCTTATAAAGTGATCGGTAAAAATGAACTCTGGTGTCATCAGATGATTGAGGTTGGTGGTTTTGATCTCCAGCAACAGCTTTTCAAAAGAGGAAGATCGAGTCAGAAGATCTTGGCTCAAAGCTCAACCTGACCAGTCCCAAATGTGTGCTTCTGGAAAGTCTCTTATTGGCAATGGGACCATCTTCAATCGAAGTCAATAAATCAATAAACATTAATTAAGCATTTACCATGTGCCAGGCCCTGTAAGAAGTTCAGAGAATATGAAGACAAGGAGAAAAAAGGAAAGTCAGTCCCTGTCTTTAAGGAGTTTCCATTCTAATGTGGGAAGATAGTAGATAAGAGAGGAATAGAGTGAAGGGGAGTGTGGGCAATGTAGAGATCCCGGACATCATGAGAGAAACCTGCAGAGGAACAAAGATATGGCCAGCCTGGCTTTGGCTTTAAAAAATGAACTTTCTGGAAGGAACTAGCAAATCAGAAGAAAGGGCAACAGGAAAGAAGAATACTTTCAGTGTAAAAAATCCACAGGTAGGGGTGGCTAGGTGGCACAGTGAATAGAGCACCGGCCCTGGAGTCAGAAGGACCTGAGTTCAGAGCCGGCCTCCGACACTTAATCCACACAAACAAAAAAAAACCTAGCCCTGTAACCTTGGGCAAGTTACTTAACCCCAATTGCCCTAAAGGGGCGGCTAGGTGGCGCAGTGAGTAAGAGCGCCGGCCTCGGAGTTGGGATGACCCAAGATCAGATCCAGCCTCAGAAAATGAGCACCCACGCATAAATAATGACTAGCCATGTAACCTTGAGCAAGTTACTTAACCCCAATTGCTTTAAAAAAAAATAATAATAAAAAATCCACAGGTAGAATGAACTTCCTCCCTCTCTTTCTCTCTCCCTTCTTTCTTTTCTTCCTCTCTCCCTTCTTTCCTCCTTTCCTCCCTTTTCCCTCCCTTCACCCTCTCTTCCTCCTTCCTTTTTTCTTTTCCACCTTCCCTCCCTCCCTTCCTTTCTACCTTCATTTTCTCTCCCTCCCTCTCTCTCTCTGCCTCCCTCCCTCCATTCCTACCTTCTTTCTTTCCTCCCTCCCTTCCTCCTTTCTTTCCTTCCATCCTTCCTTCCTTCCTTCCTTCCTTCCTTCCTTCCTTCCTTCCTTCCTTTTTTCCTCTCTTCCTCTTTCCCTGCTTTACTCACTTCCTTCCTTTCTAATTTCTTCTTTCCTACCATCCTACTTTCCATAAAAATCTCTTGAGTTCAGTTAGTTGAAAAGGGTTGATAACATTTGTTATTGTTTTGCTTAGAGAATTCCACCATGCAGGAAGTCCAATATCCATCTTTCTACCATCTTCCTCATGTCCTACCTCAGTCACTGCCAATTTCAGTCCTCTGTCTTTTCTGGTATTTGAGGGGTGTTGTTGTAGTAGTAGTTGTTGTTATTGTTGTTAGAGCTTAGATTTTCTTGGCATGGAAAGGTTTTTATTTGGTTTCTAGGTAAGGAAACTCATTCTTCTAATGTAGGTTGGCATTTTTCTGCATTGTAAAGGTTTAGAACATTTCCTGGGGCATCAAGAGATTTAATAACATGCTCGATGTCAATCTTACAGCCAAGATGTTTCCATGGCAGGACTTGAATTCAGGGCTCTTGGTTCCCAGGTCATCTCTCCACTCTGTCACATTACCTCTTATGTTTTCTATGGTCCATATCAATTTTGGGGCTTCAAAGCAGGAGGTAGAACTCCAGCAAGGGTCCTTGGATGATTGAGCAAAGCTCAGTTTGGGGCTAATTACATAAACTAATTTCTAATCTCATTGATGTCTCAAAACCTGGAGGTGGGAAAACTGGTGCTAATAAAATGAAACAGGTTTTTAATTGCAGAGTCAAAATTAACAATTTTCAGACCTGGCTGACCATGCCCCTGTGGGCCACAGCAGGCACTGAATGCTGAGTTAATTTAATAACAGAATGAGTAAGTGAAATGGAAGCAACCTGGAGAGACTGGGAAGGAGACACATGAGCCAGGATGTGGTGCAGGAAGAGATCAGATCCATCAGACTTGAGCACGAGGTGCCCCCATCTTTGAGCTTTGTGTTCTACCTTTCCTTTTGTCTTCCCACACCCTCCAGATAGTGCCCCCTTAGCACCTCAGATGGGGTTTGCTGCATCCCAGAGATGTGGAAGGGGACAAAGAAGTTGATTGGATTCTTTGTTTCTAAAGTGATATCAAAGAATGAATATTCCAAAGAACATCTTGAAAAATGTTCCACCATTGGCATGACATTTAGGGATCTCCAACTTCACTTTGCTGGTTTAATGAAGGTATTTCTCACAAAACTCATGGCAGCCCCTGCTGGCAGCACAGTTGTTCTGCAGATGAGCCCAGAAATGAGTTGCCCAAGGCCACCTTGCTGGCCGGTGAATGTGCCAAGAGCAGAAGCGCATCCTAGCTGCCATCTGGGATTGGCTTTACTGCCACATATGTGATAAGTGTATGTTTTCCCAAAGAACCAGATTTCCAGGGATCCCACCAAAACCTGGGACTATTTTTTTAGAGAACTAGAGAGGAAAGGTGGCAGAGTGGGAAGAATGGTGGACTTGGAGTGGTTGTCTTCAGTTAAAATCTTGCCTCTTCTACTTAAAAGCTGTATGACACTGGATAGGTCACTTCACTCCTTGATTCGAATTTTCTTGTCCATTATTGCAGATGATGGATCCTAGAGCTGGAGCTAGAAGAGGCCCCAGTGGATGCCTAGTCTAATCCCTTCATTCTACAAATGAGGAAACTGAAGCAGACTCACAATTAACTTGTTGAGGTTGACAAGCAGCTGATTTGCTCCTGGTCATCAGATACAGAACTGGAGCCCAGGTCCTCTGACTCTGAAGGCAGTAGATAGAGAGCCAAAAGAAACTCCAGAGGGCATCTATTCCAGGTACTCCACTTTGTAGGGAGGACATGTAGTCTCTACTACCAAGCATTGTAATGAGGCTCAGATGGGATGTGTGTGTGAGGTGTTCTGAGATATGGACTACCAAGTGCAGGGTAGAGTCCAAACCCAAATCCTCTGTACGTGAATTCAGGAGTCAGTGATTCCCCTTGCATTTGGGTTCCACTTATGACCTTCCTGGCTGTGTGACCTTGGGCAAGTCTCCTTACCTTTCTGATTCTCAATTCCACCATCTGTAAAATGGGAATGGGAGCATTTAACTTACAGATGAGATCTCATTGTGGGTTACTGTTATCATTATTGCTAGCGCTAAGCCAGAATTTCAATGTTTATGGCATCCACCAGTTGCACTCATTGGTTCTCTGGGTCCAAGTAGCCTCTCTCTGATCCCTCTACCATTCAATAGCTCTTTAGTCAGCCAACCTGAGAACAAGCATTTGTTGAGTTCCTAGTGTAACCGCTCTACTAGGTGCTAGGGACACATGGAAACCTTGAACCAGCGCTTTCTTGGCCAAATGAGGAGGACAGCATGTAACCTGGGGACAACGGCCAGAGGAAAGCACTTCCAGCACACAGAATCAGTATAGACTTCTTGCAGGAGGCTTAGCTTTAACTGGGCCTTGAAGGAAACAGGGGAGTCTGGAGGTGGAGGAGAGGAGGGGGCCTGGCAGCCAGCCATGGAGACAGACAGTGAAGCACATGGAGCTGGGAGATTGATTACCAGTGCTAGAATAGCTAGGAAGCCAGTGTCCCCAGATCACGGAGGGCATTGTAAGGGATGAGAAGCCTGGGAAGGAAGGTGGCTGGGTGATGAAGGGCTTTAAAAGCTCTTAAAAGAGGGATTTAGTATATGAGTTCTCCAGTTCACATCCTGGTTCCCTCTCTGACAGGGATAAAGTCAAGTGGCTATTTTCACATCAAAGGACAAATGAATACTTCCAATGTTGCCTGGTCAAACCTCTTTCTGAGGGCATCTCTGAATGGATAGTGCCAGGCAGGTGGTCCAGTGGGGGCAGTGAGGGCATGTAAACAAGATTCTAGGCTACCAGCTGGGGCAGAGAAGGGAAGGGACAAGAGATCTGTGTCCCTGCCTGCAGCAATGAGGAGAAAGTGGGCTGAGGGCCCCTGACTTGCCTTTTAATGTCAGACAGATGCACAGCACCTGAACCCAGGGAACTATAAATGTCAAGGCTGGTAGCTAGAGGTGACAGTTCCCTTTGGGAAAGGCAATGTTCACTCTCTGGTTTTCCCTCCTTTTCCCCCCATAACTCTATGCACATAATATTGAAGACATCAAATTGGTTGAATTCAATGCCTTCCCCAGTTCAGAGGAGAAGGCATCAGCAGAAAGGGAAAAGCCCTGGGCCTCAAGTGAAGACAGACAACTCTCAGCTGTTGCTGCTACTGTAGTGATCAGCCTCAGTCTTGGTCTTCCCAACTTCATGTTTGATGGAGCTGAGGACAAACTGCTACCAATAACTTCTCATTCTTCTCATCTTGTGGGACAGAGCTTGTATAAAAAGAATCCTGGGTCATGGTACTATCCCACTTTGCCTTTTTATGTCCTGAAGATTCTTGCATAGGAAGATCAAATGATTGCTTTTGTGTAGCAGCTGCTCCAGGGCTACCTTCCCCAACTTCAAATTCGTCCAACTGGATAGGACCACTCCAGGGTCAAGGTACCCTATGAATACTCATGGTTAATTCACCTTTAATGACCAGATGACAAAGTTAGCTCAAAGCAAAGAGATTTACTGTAGCAGTATAATATATAATAATATATATACTATATACTGTATAGTACATATAATATACTGTAATAGTAATATATAATAGTATATGTAATATATAATAGTATAGTAATGTAATAATAATAAAATAATAATAATAAATAATAAATATAATATAAAAATAAATAATAAAATAATAATAATAGCATGAAGAATAGTAATAAACCCTTCATTTCATAAACCTGGGGTGCACTGTACCCCAAATACACACAGTATCTATGGGAAGGTTTAGCCCATCCAGAGAGAGCACACAGGGAAGAGATACAGCCCAGATGTCTCACTCCTGTTACTGCAGGGCCCTGAAGCCCTTTCCCTTCTCATGGTGTCTGGGGTGCAGCATCTCTGATGGGTAGTGGATTCAGCTGGGTTTGGGGGGTTCTGTTCATGTCTTCAGTTTGACTCCCATGGCCATGACTGACTCTCTAACTCACCTTCCAGCTTTCACACTCCTCAGAGCTGTCTGCTGCTTCAACGGAAAGCTTAGAGAACATCTTTTGCTTTTTGAAGGGACCCCCGGGGCAGACCACTCCTTCAGGCAGCCAGTGACTAGCCCCCATTAATCCCAAATTTAACTAAAGAACTTTGCACCTCTCAAAGGGTTAGCAAAGCACAAATACTTCATTGTTTTGTATATTTTAGAGGGGGGTTCTTTGTACTTTAAGGCTTTGTTTCATTTTCCTCTCTTTTGTTTCCTTTAATTTCACCATTTGAGCTGGGGGGAATGTTAATTAATCTACGGTATCTTGGTCATCTCCCTCATTATATTTGTAAGTGAATATAAACTTGGGCATCTCAGTTCATTTTCTGGAGGCTCACTGAAGGCATCTCTGGTATAAGCAACAGAAGAAAGACGAGAATGACATGAACCTCATCCTGTTCCCACCGAGTTTTTATTCTTGTTATCTAATAACATTATCACCAATAACAGTCCAATCCTTTCTCTTCACTTACTAACGGTGAGACTAAGAAAATGACAACGTCTCCAGACTTCAATTTCCTCATCCTTAAGATATGGGGTAAATAAGGCTTGTATAGTCATGTCACAAAGTAACTGTGGGAGAAAAACAATGCTAATATTAGCAGAGTGCTGTTATTTGTATCCCAGTCCAGTTTGTTGATTGACCTTTTTACAGTCATGAGATTGTAGCTTTAGAGCTGGATGTGAGCTTAGAAGATGTCTTGTCCATTCCCCTAATTTGACAGATGGGGAACTCGAGGCCCAGAGAACCAAGTGACTTTCTAGACATTACACAGCCAATAAGAGACCCTCTACACCCATATTCAAGGCTTCTTCCACTGTACCTTCCTGGCCTTTGGATGGTGATCCCAATAAAGCCCCCAAACTGTTTTCGGCAACGTGGCCTTATAAAACCTTTACAGCTCCCACATCCATCTCTGGGCAGCTGCATGAGCTCCAGTGATGACTGGGGACGCCGTAGCTCTGGCTCGGTGCATTGCCCCACACAGAGCTGCCATGTCAATGTGCAAATGATGACAATACTTCTATATGTCACCAGGGGGAGCCACCGCCACTCTTCTGATGCCCCAAACTAGTCAAGATGAGGACCAGGGCCAGCAATCTCTCTTCTACACGTGGGCAGTTGTGTGCTCTGCCAACACCAAGGATTACCTCTGCTTTTCCTCTCCCCCACCAATTCTCCTTACTTCCTGCCGCTAGAGCAACCTGTTTAAAGCCCTAGGACAGTCTCTAGATTAAAACAACAACAACAAAAATGTTCACTGTTGCTTTACAAGAAAGTCTAAATTCATTAGCTTGGCATTCAATGCCCTCCACAACTTCGATTCAGCCTATCTTTTGCAGCCTGTATTTTCTGGTGTGGGGAATTGGTCTTGGACTTCTGGTTTCACCTGTGTAGGAAACTCTCAGTACAAAAGCTCCACCCACCGGTACAGATGAGCAACTCCCTTGCAACATATGGCCTCAGAGATTTGCTTGGGGCAGTGAAAAGGTGTGACTTGCACACAGTCACAAAGCTACCAGGTGTCAAAGACAGGGACTGAGCCTGAGCCTTTAGCGACTCCTCGTCTGGCTATCCATCAGTTACATCACGTTGCAACTCTGCAACCTCCTCTCAAACCACTTTTCCATTTATTAGACAAATGAGTCAAACTGAATTACCTTCATGCCGCTCTGTGCTTTGGCTCTTGTCTTATTTATTTCTAGAATTACTCTTCTTACTCCCCCTACCCCACCCTCTCCACCTGTTAAAAGTTCAGCTCAAGGCCTAGCTTAGGTCATAGATCCCACATGAAATTGGGCTGTCTTCTCTACCTCTCCCTCCCAATCTGGGAAATAGTTTTCCCTCCTCTGACTGCCAGGAGGCAGTTCTAGATCTGGGAAGCCCCTCAAAGGCTATTTGGTCCAACCACCTCCTTCTATGGAGGAGGACACCGAGGCCCAGAGAGTTGAAGTAAATTGCCCAGGTTCATCCATGCAGAGTAATGGCAGAAGCAGGGTTTGACCTCAGGTTCTTAGCAGATGCCTGTTCAGGCAGGATTTATGAGAAGCCAGACCAGGACACCCACAGATAAGGAAGCATGAGCTCCTCAGAATCCCCACCACTGGAGGGAGGACCCACACTGAGGAGAAAAGGCTAGATCCATGGAAGGATTCGAGGCATATCTGCACTCTATTCCAGGGCTGCTATGGGGAGTCAGTGGCCATGAGTATGCATGCAAAGCTCTTTGTGGCCAGTGGAGCACTATGGGATCATTGCTAGGATCACAAGCTCCCTGAGGAAAAGGCCTGGATCTCATTCATCCTTGCACCTACTTCAGCACCCACCATAGCACAGTGCATAGAGTGGATGATAATACAGATTTATTAATGAATGTTTGCAGGAGACTGAGGACTAGAGGCAAATCCTTTTTGTTAGATAAGCTGACATCTTGAGTTTCCTACTCCTAATGGACCTGAAAATAAACACAAATATAGGAGAACTAATGCCAACATTCCAGTAGGTATAAATATATGTTAATGCCATGAGATGTGATCATAATGAAAGGCTTTAGTTGAGCAGGTTTTCCAGAGGGAGGGAAATGTGGAGAGTAAGAATGACAGTCTTGTGTTCTGATTTGCTTTTTTCCCAAGCTCGTTTTCTGTTAGCTTAAATCCAGCTGGGGATTGATCTGTCCAGGTTGATTAGGCATGCTTTCTTACCCAACCTTACTGAACCTTTCAGCTCCTCCCCAGAAAGTTTCTGCTATAATGCTAATATTTCTGTTTTGCTAACATATTTGCTGCTGAACTGGTTATCCAATGCTCCAGTCCATCAAGGGCTACAATGGACACTTTCTTTAAAATATTGTGACTGTGCTGGGCAATTGGAAATTTTGTGAGGAAAGTCACTCTGAGGCTCAAAACTTTGACCCACGATCCTGTGACTTGGTTTATTCTACAAAGAGGTCTAAAGGCAGGAGGGACAGTTCCATGCCTATCAGGAAACAAATATTTATTAGGAGCTTCCTCTGTGGTGAGCACAGAACTAAATGCCACAGATTCAGACTAAGACCCAAACAGTCCCTATCCTCAAGGAGCAGATTTTTTGGGGGGAGAGATCACATGGAAATAACATGGTCCCTACAAAACCTGTACAGAGTAGACTGAAGGAAGTCTCAAAAGGGAAGCCACAAGTATTTGGAAGGATGGAGAAAGACCTGTTAGGTGCCACATGAGCTAAGTCTGGAAAAATAGTCAAAATATTCCTTGTAGGATGTTTTATGGCAACAAAAAGTGGGGGAGAGAGTGGAGACCCATTGACTGGGATATGACTAAACAAACTGTGATATATGAATGTAATAGAATATTGTATTATAAAAATATGGAAGCTCTAAGGAATTTAGAGTCATAGAAGGATGTGTATGAATTAATGCAGAGTGCAGGAAAGCAGAACAAGTAAAACTATATAGACAATGATGAGGGTAATTTAAATGAAAATATTAAAAGATAGCTATGCTCATATTCATTGTGATGACCAATGATAGTTCTAGCAAACTAGTGATGAAAAGAGTTTCTTCCTTTCAAAAGGTGGGAGACTAGGGCTACAGAATGGCCCATATGCTGTCAACCAAGGTTGTTTTGTGGGTTGATTTTACTTAAATGTTTTTCTTTGTTGTGGGGGAGCATTTGTTGGGAGATAGGGTTGTTTCTTCTTAGGCTGCTTTGCTTTATCATCATTCATATCCAAAGGTGACCCTAAGATTTCTTCCCTTTTTTCTTCCTTCCTTTTTTTTTTGCCTTTTGGAAGGCAATTAGGGTTAAGTGACTTGCTCAAGGTCACACAGCTAGGCTTCCCTTTTTTTCTATACAATTTTCACTTGGTGATCTCAACAATGTCCATGTGTTAAATGGATATTTCCGGGAAGATGACTTCCAGATGGACATATCCAGCACCAATCTCCCACCTGAGCTTCAGATCAACTTAATCCACTGTCTCCTCCAGAATAACAGCTAGATGTCTCCAGACATCTTGAACTCAATAATAACACCAAAATGGCATTTACTTTTATTAAATTTCCCCTGAACCATTCCTTCTACTTTCCTTTGTCCCTTTGAGGCCACCACCATTCTTCCAGGCATCCAGGTTTGTAAGCTCAGAATTATCCTCAATTCAGTTTTCTCCCTTTCTCTGCATAACCATTCAGTTAGTTGTCAGGTCTTGTGGATCATGTCTCCATAGTATTACTTTCATCCATACCTTCTCTCTATTCATTTGGCCACCACCTTAGTTAAGGCTTAGTGTATCACCTCTTCCCTGGACTGTGGCAATAGCTTCCTAATTGGTCTCTCTACCTCCTGTCTTCCCCCCTCCAAATCCATTCCCTAGACATTGCCAAAGTGATTTTCCTAAAACTAAGGCCTGGCCACAGCACCCCTTTTCAAGAAAATTCAGCAGCTTCTTCCTGTGTCTAAGGTCAAACACAAACTCCTTTGGTTGTCATTTAGAGCTCTTCATAATCTGTGTCCAGTGTAATTTTCCAGATTAATTTAATGTTACTTTCCTTCATTCAGTCTGCCATGCAAACAATCTGTTCCTCATTGACACTATTTCATCTCCTGCCTCCACATCTTTTCACAGCATCTCACCCTGCCTGGAATCTACTCCCTTCTTCCCTCCACCTTGAAGAATCTCTGGGATACTCCAGGGTGCAGCTCAAGAGTCACCTTATACACAGGCCCTTCCCTGGTCTGCTCTGGTCAGCGTCTTCTCATTGAACTGACCTTGAATTTCTTGTTAAGATGCTTACATTTATTTATCTGTCTAGTAAAAGGCAAGCTTCTTCAGTGGAGAAACTGGTTCTTTTTGCCCATCAACAGAGAGCTAGGACATGTCAGAATGCATGTTTTTCCCAACTATGTATCTTTAGTACACAACATGGTGCCTTGTTTACTGTTTTTGAATGTATGAATGAATGAAATATATCAGGAAATTATATATATATATTATACATATATATGTATGTATGTATGTACAACATTGTTGTTGCCTTTGGGATTCCCTTTAGGTTGTCTTGCACACTACAGGTTAGGCCAAATGGGAATCGAGCTGAAAAATGTTGACTCAGTAGGCTGGTCATTAGACTGATGAGATATAACTCATCCATGAAGAATTAATAGAGACCTTGGAAGACCTGTATGAACTGATACAGAATAAAGAAAGCACTGCCTGGAGAACTGCATATGTAGTGTAAATGAAAAGAGCACCAGAAGGCACCTCCACTCTAGTTCATTGCATTGAACAATCTTGGCCCATGAACACAAGCAATGAAAGTCTTCTCTCCTTTGAGCAGAGAGATGAGGGCTGCTCACAGAATGCCATATATGCAGTCTACTTGGATGTGATTCACTATTTTCTTTTTCACAAAGGAGGGTTCAGTCATTCAGTGAATACACATTAAGTGACAGGTGGGCAGCTAAGTGGTAGAGTGGAAAAAGTGTTTGATCTGGAATCAGGAAGACCTGAGTTCAAATATTGTCTCAGACTCTTATTAGCTGTGTGACCTGGGCAAATTACTTAACTCTATTTGCCTCAGTTTCCTCATATATAAAAAGAGCTAAGGAAGGAAATGGCCAACTACTCTAGAATCTTTGCCAGGAAAACCCCAAATAGGGTCAGGGAGAGTCAGATGCACCTGAAACACTGAACAACAAATGTGCCAGGGCCTTCTGGGGATCCAAAGAAATACAAAAGAGAGCCCTGTCCTTGAGGACCTCCCAAAGAGGGAAGGCGATGGCAGGAAACAGGAAGCATCAATCAAAACCTTGAAAAGGAGAGGTTTGCCCCAAGACTCCTTTCCCTCCCTCTGATTTAGCTGCTCCCCTACCCATAGATCTTCACTGAGCACTAATTTAGTCTCCAGCTGTAAAAAGGAATTTGGAAAGATCAGCACACACTTATTTCCATAAGAAAATTAAGTAATAAAATGAAATAATGAAAAAAGCCCCTTCAAAGGACTGACAAATAATTTTAAATATCCAGACACTCACATACTAAGCAACATGGGGAATTTTGGAAGCGATTTCTCCTCCCCCTCTAATCAATGTCAGGAATGATCTATTATTTATTTTTTCAAAGCAAAAGCATTGAATCAATGGCATAGTAAGAAAAGTAGTAACAACCTATTTCCTCTCTAACACTGATGCGGCTCTCCCACCAAAATTCCTCCAGAACATCAGTGGGGAGAGTGGGCACACAGAGAGCTCCCCAGTGGAGAAGCATACATGTATGGAGCCTGTGGTACCAAAGCACAGAGATGGGGATCAAACTCATGTTCCCACATGGAGAGGAGACTCACTCCTCAGAGGTCTGAGGCTGCCATTGACCATATCTCCAAGCCTCAGCCAAATGGACTACCCTCTGGTCACCCCCAGACCAAAGCTGTTCCACCCCCTTCCTGGCCTCTTAATATGCAAATGTAAATGATTCAAAACCAGAAGAAGCTTTGCCCTATATCCTTCCATCCATCTGTTTTTTAAATCATTTCCTCCCCAAAGTTGCAATCAATGAATAAGCATTTGTGAAAGCCCTACTATGTGCCAGACACCATGCTAGGTGGTTGGGAAGCAAAGACAAAACACGAACCAAACCTTGCTTCCAAGGAGTTTACAGAAGAGCAAGGGGAGATACTCCTTTGTGGTACACAGTCAGGTTTCAGAGACTATGTGTCAACAGAAAAGACCCCTTGGACAACCCAGCTGTTCAAAAGGAGAAGAGATGCTTAATGAAATTACACCAGTCATATCATAAATAAAACCAGAATTTTCTTAACACAATTAAAATTAGACAATAAACCTTTTGAAAAATTAAAGATATGTAATTAGCAAAAATCACAAGAAAGAACAAAGAAGGAATGAGGATACTTACAGAGAGATGATAATGAAACTGTATAGAGAGGTTGACACAGAAATTAAAAAGTGAAATCTATGAAAAGTAGAATCATTATTTTTTGGGAAAATATGGTGGAAGAGAAAATTAAATAAAATAACCAAATTGGAAAAAAAGATTTCAATGCAATGAAGTCCAAATCAAGGAGGACAAATCAAGAAGAGAAAATTTAAGAATTATTGGATCCCCCCCCACAAAAAATGAATGAGGAATGAATCTGATGTCTATATTTTAGGAAATCATACAAGAAATAATTATATTTAAAATAATTTAAATTATTAAATTTCTTTAAAAAGAAATAATTATATTTAACATTTGTATAGCACCTTAAGGAACACACATTGCTCCACATACATTTTCTCATTTTTATCTTCATAGAAACCCTAGGAGATAGGTGCTATTATTATCTTCATCTTACCAATGAGGAAATCGAGGGCTAGGTGATTTTCCCAAAGTCTGATAACTAGTAACTATCTGAGGTGGGATTTGAACTCAGGACTTCTTGATTCCAAGTCAGGAAACTATTTGCTCTACTACCTCACTGAGTTCTTACCCACTTTTTCCATGCTCTAATTCTAGGCGCTGCCAGTGTTGATGTCATTGTCTACCTATGGAAGGTAGATGCCTCCAGACTGACTTTCGGCACACTAAACCCATATTCCAGTGGTATAAGCAAGGGGACTGATCACCATTAAGTCCTTGAGGAGTTTTTTAGCTCAGGGGTGCGTGTCTTGTTTTCTAGAACCTCTACACCAAACCCTTCTGCATCCTGGAAGACCCTGAAGATTCCCCATGCCCATCACTTGGACGGTGGCTCACGTGGTCTACTTGTTAACCTCATACTTACTCTCCAGAACCATTGTGAAGAGTACACCTTGACTAGACTTTATGCCTCCACATTGCCAAGTCTTGTCTACAGGTGCTAGTAGGGAAGGGACCAGGTCCTAGGCTAGGCAGATAAGACTCCTCTAGTATGGAGTGGACTGACTGGGGTATGGACTCCAGAGGACAACATGGGTGGCAGGGCAACAAATCAGGCAATAAACACTAAACACCTACCATGTGCCAGACACTGTGCTAAACCCTATGGATTAAAAAAAAAGGCAAAAGATCATCTCTGCCCAAGAGGAGCTCACAGTCTAATGGGCATAATGGTCTGGAGATATCAGTAGCTCTACCTCAATGCAATTCAAAAGTGCCCCCCCCCCAAAAGTGCCCCCAGCTTTGGACTCCTGGCATCATCCCAAGGAGTGCAGTCCAAGCACGCAGCCCCACTGGAGCAACTGAGTCCGGATCTGGACCATAACCAAACTGACCCTATTCTAATATTTGTTTTGCCTAAAAATGCCATAGCAGAGAAGGGAGAAACAAAATCCAAGATGAGCCACTTTTCTTTCTATATTTGGAATTTGAAAATGTCTATTGATTGCAGGCCTTAGCTCAGTGACCCAGATTTGTTCTCGAGGTCCTTCCCTTTGTTCTTTCCAGCTCTAAAGTCATTCAGAATTACATTATGCTCTTCCTGACTGTCAAAGTCAAAAGATGGTCCCAGGCTTGGCCTGTTCTTTAGCAATTATTTGATCATCTTTGAGTTTTAAATGTTAATTTTTGTTTTACATAATATTACTTAGCTTTGCTGGGAAATTGATGAGGTTGTGTGGGGCTGAGTGGACATAAGGGACTTGATGCTAGAGTATTATTATTTTCCTGACTGGAAATTCTTCTTGGGACAAGATTAAACTTAGCACTGTGTGAGCACTGGGTTCAAATAAACAGGCAACTCTCTGATCTTGGGTGTGGTTTCTCACCACCATCCCCCCAGCCCTCTCTTTTTGCTCCTCTAAGCTATAATGGACAGGCCCATCATGGTGCCATCCCTTCCAGCTGCCCCTGGATAAGTGCCACTATTCAGGATCTGGTTTGCAACTGCTCCATGGACATGGTGTGTTGAAAAGACAAAAAACTCAGAAGGGCAAGGAGGCATTTTCTAGCATGACTTTCACATTATGTTTTGCTTTGGTCCTGGAAGGCCCTTCCCTGGATTGGATGCAGCTGTGTGACTACCTCCCTCGCCTCCCCATTTCAAAGCTCTCTCTGAGCCACTTTGATCCAAAACAGCTGGGGTGATTTATATGCTGTTGTACTTTTTAATGAATGATTTGATACTTCATCTCAATTGGGTCTAATTTTGTTCACTTTACATTGCCATTCAAACATCTCACTGGCATCTGAAGCAGAGATGAAAGGGTAATGCATGATCTAATGTCATTCAGTCACCAGTTTATTGTTCTTGTCCATACCTTGAAGTGTGCCTGGAAGGACATTGTGAAGAGTGAAGGTTAAGCAGGAAACTTTGTCAGTCTCGCTGTTCTTGGACCTTCCATCACATTCCAAGAAACTGAGGATGAGCCGGAGACATTCTCTGCCTCTTGCTCAAGTGTCCAATCACTGGCCATGTAGAAAGAGACATGGGGGCTATCGCTGAATGGCAAGGAAGCTCCATATCAAGCAAACCATAAAACAGAGAGGTGGTTGCTCAACAATGGGGACTCCCAACCTCAAGGCAAATGGTCAATTCAGAGTTCAGCTAGAAGAAGGATTCCTGATGGAAAGTGAGCCCCTGTTTGTGGAGGACTGTGCTGACTACAACAACCCCAGAACATTACAGTCCTAAATGAGACCCAAAGTCACTCAGAAAAGCTTGTCTGACTATTGACATATAAAAACCACGTGGATGAAAAATAAATGCCTAGTGTTCCGATGATGCTGTGAAGTGGGGAGGTTTGAAGGATGCTCCCTGGAGCTAAGGATCTGTGCACTTCTCTTTGACCAGTCTTGGAGATGATAAGGAGCTTGGCCCTCAGTTAAAAAGGAGGAGGTGGAATAGATTGACTTTGGAAAGTAGCCTGATGCTTTTAAGGACCCTAAACCTCTTCCTGCAAAAAAAGGTCCAGCTTTTTAACAACAATAATTTTCCTTTAATTATGGAGATATAGAATGCCTCACTATCCAAAAAAAATTGAAGGTTCAAGTCACCTCAAGGACAATGGAGATATGTATGTGGGGGATGTGTAGCCTATATAAAGTTGTCGATGCAGAAAGGCAAGGGGTGAATCACACAGTAAGATTAAGGAATCTACAATGGACAGGCCCAGGGCCCACTGGTAGCCAGAAAATGGCAGAAAGATTGACAGGAAGACTCTTAGCAGATATCCTGTGAAAAATTCATGAGAAGGTATAGAAAAAGTTGTCAACAGCAACACTATCCCTGCCCTCAAGGAGTTTCCTATCTAAAGAGAGAGACATCACATGCACATCCGTGCACAATATTCACAGCTTCTATATATGATCAACTCTGATACACTGGGATTTTTCTCTGAAGCTAGAACCACTCATCAATGAAGAGTAGAACACAGAGGCTGAGATGAACTGTCAGAGATTTCCATTGTTGGTCAGACACATGGTCCCTCACAATGACCCTGCAGGGGACATTGGAAAGGGTCATTGTCACTGTCTTTAGTGTTAATCTCAGCAGTTAGCAATGGACCTAAAATAGTTTCATTTTTCAGCATTTCTGAAGCTATTTATATTTTCAGCTTATATCACATCTTAGTATCAGTGTATTTATTACCTGTTGTGCAAAGCAGCAGGCTCTTTTTTCCCCTAAAAAGCTTTTTAGAGCTTTGAGGAGGTATACCCTCATTGCAATGCATCAGCATTTGTTGAATCCTGTCCATGATACTCATTTTTTGTCCTCCTTAAGTTCTTTATAAAATTGATTTATTTTTAGTTTTCAGCATTCACTTCCACAAGCTTTTGACTTTTAAATTTTCTCCACCTCCCTTCCCTCCCCCTCCCCAAGAAGGCATGCAATCTGATGGAGATTCTACATATTCATTAATATTAAACATATTTTCACATAAGCCATATTGTAAAGAATAATAGAACCAATGGGAAGAACCTCGTGAAAGAAAAAACAAAACAAAACAAAAAAGAGAGAGAGAGCAAATAATATGCCTTAATCTGCATTCAGACTCCATGGTTCTTTCTCTGGATGTGGATAGCATTTTCCACTGTGAGCCTTTTGGAATTCTCTTAGAACCTTACATTTCTCAGAAGAGCTAAGTCTATCAAAGTTGGTCATCGCACATTGTGGCTGTTACCGTGTACGGAATTCTCCTGGTTCTGCTCCCTTCACCCAGCATCAATTCATATAAGTCCTTGCAAACACTTTATTTTATAAACTTAAATAAGCCTTCCTCCATGGGACCTGAGCTCTCCAATATTTTTCATCTGTTTCCCTGTGATGAACTCTTCCTCTCTGATCAGAGAATCTCAGTTAAATGTATCTCAGAGTCCATCTAGCCCAATGTAAACCTGCTGAAAACTTTCCTCCCTAAGGGTCCCAACAAGTGTTCATCCAGACTGTTTTCCGATCTCCAAAGACAGGGAGCCTACTCCTTTTTAGAGCTGTCTATCCTACCTTGGGAGATTTCTGCTTGATCAAATAGTTTGGTTTTTTTCTTGGTGTCAAGCCTAAATCCACTTTTATGTAACTTTTTATAGTCCTCCTACTTCTACCCTCACTGGCCAAACAGAGAAGGTCACATCCCTTTTCCAAAACTAAAACTAAACTAAACTAAAACTAAAACAAACAAAGAAGAAAAAACTTAAACAGGCATCATCTTCTCCCCCTCTACTCTATAGCTTCTCTTCTCCAGGCTACAGAGCCCCCAATTTCCTCAATGGATATTAGGTCACACCAATTTAGCTCCCATCTCCAGAAACAGACCAGCTTGCTTAGGTCCTATATTAAACATGGCCCCCTTATTTGTACACACTACCCCAGATCAGCTCTAATGAGGGAAGACACTGATGGGATTGGCCTCTCCCTCATTCTGGACCTGTTAGAATTTTGATAATGACATTGTATAGCAAGTAGGCAGGGAGGTTTCATGGTGGATGGAGCTCTGGATGTGGAATCAGGAAGATTTGTTTCAAATTTGGCCTCAGATACTTACTAGCTGTGTGATGAAGGGCAAATTCCTTGGACTTGGTCTGCCTTGGGGTGCTCATCTGTCAAACGAGGACAATAATGACACCTACCTTCTAGGGTTTTGGTGAGGATAAAGTGAAATGCAATTTGTAAGTTGCTATAGTCATAGTAGCTGTAGTTGAAGTAGTAGTAGTAGTAGTAGTAGTAGTAGTAACATAGTAGTAGTAGCAGTAGTAGTAGGTGCTTAATATCTGCTGACTAGATAGAATTCACCTCTGACAAAATTTTACAATTACCAACACATATTCTGTAATTGGTTTCTTAAAAAGATTATCAAATAGCCTAGTCTCTCCAAGTCATTTCAAGGAAGCTCCCCCATCCCTGATTCCTGTGGTCCTAATTAAAAAATTTCTGGGCAGTCTGATTTGTTCCAGTAAAAAATGAAAGAAGATATGCAAAGAAGGTGAGAATGTCTTCTGGGGGAGGAGAGGGATATATTGACAAATGCATGTGATGGAAAAACCAAAGATATCAATTGTATTTCATACTCCTGCAGAAGACTCTGAGACTGTCTCATATTAATCCAAGTCTTTGTGGTTGGCTACTGGTATTGCCCTGCTTAATTCATTTATAACCACCTGGGGGAAACTTTGCATGTACTACTAGTTGATTAAATAAGGGGTTTAATACCATTTGTGGTTGTTGGACATTAGGTCTTTTTTTAAGGAGTGCAACACCCTATTGTAATTTTGTTTTATGGAAATTTTATTTTAATTTAAATACTTTCAACTTGGCCCTTATTCTTGGACAATACCCTGCCACACCCCTTCTGAAAAACAAGGACTACCTGTAGGCTGTTAATATGGTCCAGTGGAAAGACTGTTCAGTGTGAAGTTGGAGAAACAGGATTCAGATTCTTGTTCCTTTTTTTATAGTTGGAGCACCTTGAACAAACCATTCTCCATTCTTCCCTCCACTCCCAAGAATTCACAATGTCTTGGCCAAACTCACCTCAGGGGTTAACTTCTATAATATCCATCCTCCCCGCTAGGGCTTTCCCCCAAAATGTATCTTGTATTTCAGTACTTATTTTGTGTATATTAAAGGGATTGGACTCAACAGTTCATGCTCATATTATCCCCAACTGTGCTGCTGAGTAGATGCACTGGCTCAGTGGGGAGGACTCAGGTGCCTTTGAAATGATTCAGCAATCAATCTCCTAATTGGTCTCTAAGCCTCAGGATAGTAGGGCAGGTGTGGCTGCTTCAGTTTAGAAAAGAGACACCATCTGGCTTGCTCTGTTCCTTCAACTCTCCTGTGTGGAACGTCAGGCTCCCTTTCCAGACTTCACATTAGAGGTAAGGGGCAGAGTGGAGTCCTTCTCCCCATCCCAGGAGAAGTGTTGAACTATGAATGCATTATATAAGTGAATGGTGATGAGCTTAGGCAAGCTTGAGCCTCGGCTTTGGTGCCCTGGAAGTCTTTCTGCTTTGTGTTTCTTTCCTAAAGTGTCTGGACTGTGACTGTAAGATAGTTGTGTACAGCTTTGAAGTTAAAGAGGGTTAGAGATACTTGGTCACATGATCAGAACTGATTAACAGCAGAGAGACTTTCCCCATCAGTAGGATGACCACTGACAGGTGGAGGACAACAATCTTTGACCTGGATCGCTTGAAGATATGGAACTTGAAGGAAATTGTTTGAATGTTGCAGAGTAAAAAAAAAATCACTATTCAACATCTGGCAAATGGCAACATGTGTTGCTTTTTAAGCATCAGTCTCCTAGGAGAATAAAACAGTAGTTAATTTTTCTACAGCTGCTCTTTCAGATTTTTAATCAATCTGCTTGTACATTCTCTGTTTAGTATTTCTACAGTGTTGAGATAATAAATAGCTGTCCTATACCTGATCTACATTATACACTGAGTGCACCATTCTTTTCTCTCTGTTGAGAATCCTGTACACATAAGTAAAACCCATGTTTTTAGTTAGAGCAAAATAATGCTTTTAGTATTTCTCATCCCCACCCCCATGGCTTCAGGGTCAAAGTGTGTAACACAAAGTAAATAATAAGAGAAAAGGAGATTAAACCCTCTCATTAGAGGCCAGGATCTCCCCAAAATGACCCTGATCCATGCTCATCTTGGTCCACAGCAGAGGAGCCTCTTAATAGAGAAAGGATGACACAGCCCCCTTATTTCCTGGGACTAAGTTTTGATTGGTACATATTTGTTTTGGTAAGGTAAGAGCAGTCTTTGGAGATAGAGAATATGGGTTCAAATGCCCCCTCTTACATTTAAAACTTGATTGTAGACAAGTTACTGAGTCCCTGAGAGCCCCCATTTCCTCATCTGTAAATTGAGGTGTTTGGACCAGGTAGTTTCTGAGGTAATGTCTATCTAGCTTGAGATCTGTGATAGCCAGGTGCTCTATCCACTGTCCCATATAGCTGCCTTCAGTTGTTGGTGTACAATAAGTTAGCTCTAGTATATTTCTGTTCCTCAACTGATAAGAGGTCAACAGATATGAATGGGCTTCTCAAAAGATGAATTGCAGACTATTGTCAGCCACATGAAAGAATGCTCCAAATCACTAAATATAAAAGAAATGAAAATTAAAACAACCCTGATCTTTCATTTTACACTCTGCAGGTGCTATACAAATGTTAGCTGTTCTTGTTATTATTATTATTTTTTTTTTGCTTTTTTGGAGGGCAATTGGGGTTAAGTGACTTGCCCAAGGTCATACGGCTAGTTTTTGTGTTAAGTGTTTGAGGCCGGATTTGAACTCAGGTACTCCTGACTCTAGGGCTGGCGCTTTACTCACTGTGTCACCTAGGTGCCCCTGTTCTTGTTATTATTGTTATTACTATTACTATGTGTGGCATAGCTACCTAGGTGGTACCACAGTCCGTAGAATATTGGGCCTGGGAGTCAGGAGAGACTTAGTTCACATTAGACCTTAGACGCTGGATAGCTTTGTGACTCTAGGTAAGTCACTTAACCTCTGCCTCAGTTTTTTCAACTGAAAAATGGAAATAATATAGTACCTACCTCCCAGGATGGTTGTGAGAATCAAATGAACTAATATTTGTAAAATGCCTAGCACATAGTAAGTGCTTAATATATATTTGTTCCATAGAAGCAGGAGGAAGACCCATATGCACAAAAATATTTATAGCAGCTCTTTTTGTGGTGGCAAAGAATTGGAAATTAAGGGGACGCCCATCAACTGGGGAATGGCTGAACAAGTTGTGGTATATGAATGTAATGGAATACTATTGTGCTGTGAGAAATGAGGAGCAGATGGACTTCATATTTACCTGGAGAGGCTTATACAAACTGATGCTGAGTGAGAAGAGAAGAACCAGGAGAAATTTATATACAGTCAGAGACACATCATATGTGTGAACTCCATGTGTGAGCACAACATAGACTGAACTCTTCTCAGCAAAGCAAGGTTATAAGACAACTCCAAAAGACTCATGATGGAAGGAGATGTCTACATTCAGAGAAAGAACTAGAAAGAACTGGAAAGAACAGAGTCTGAATGCAGACTGAAGCAAACTACCTGCTCTCTTTCTTTTTCTTGTGTGGTTTTGTTTCCTCTTTTCCATTGTTCTTTCCATTGGTTACAGTCCTTCTTTATGACTTAATATCTAATGTGAAAGTATTTGCAGATCCTATACTTGATTGCATGCCACCATGGTGGGAGGGGGAGGAAAAGGAGGGGGACAAAATTTGAAACTCAAGGGATTGTGGAACTGAATCTTGTAAACTTAAAGTAGATAAGCAAATTAATAAAGACATATATTTGTTCCTTTCCCTATTCTTCCTTCCCCATTCTCAATCTATCTAGCTATCTATCTCTTGAATTTTTTCTCCCACTCAACTGCTTTTCTTTTTATCCTAGATGCATTGATTTTGTCTGTGCAAGAGTTTTCCATTTTCACCTAATTTCATTTACCTAATTCATATTTTATAATTGCCTCTATTCCTTGTTTAGCTAAAACTACATGTCCTCTCCAGAGCTTTGAAAGGTATATGATCTGTTTCTCTTCTAGTGTTTTTGAGGTATGAACATTATTATTAAAGCTATGTATCCATTTAGATTGTATTGTGGAATATGTTATAAGATATTACTCTAAAAATAATTTCTGCCAGACTATGTTATAGTTTTCCTGGGAGTTTTTAATCAAGGAGGGAATCCCCTTTTAAATATCTTCCATTGAGAGAACTCTTGATTTTTTTAACCAATGTCAAATAATTTTGATGATATAGTTTGAAGCCTGTAAGTGCCATTCATTCCATTTTCAGGAATAATTTCTGTTCCAATTTTGTTTTTGTTCCTCCAACATCTAGCATAGTGCCAGGTAAGGAGTAGTCATTTAATAACTCTTTGATGATAAATTGGTAAATAGCATAATTTATATCATCATAGAGATGATTGAAAAGAGAATGATACAATTATTATAAACAATACTTAATGGTGGGTATGATTATTCCCAGCACATAGAAAGAGAATGTGGTAACATTTTGAAGATGGAATTATTTTCTTCCCTCAGCCTCTTAGCCCATTTGTATGTTAGTGACCTCAAGATGCTTGACATTTCTATTCCCTTTGAGCACCCCAATTACAAAGTATTCATCTTCAAAAGGAATAGGGCAGATCCAAGGAATTTTTCCCCTGGGTATATGCACCAGCTTGGCCAAGCCCATTTCTTTGTACTCTGTGTAGTCATATCTCTCTACATTTAAGATCTCCACAGTTTAGCAATGACATAGATGGCAAGGTCCAGGGGTTCTTAGCACACACAGCAGATCAGATGACAATGGGCATTGAGTTCAAATCAAGCCTCAGACACTGACTAGCTGTGTGACTCTGGGAAAATCACCTAACTTCTGTCAGCCTTAGTTTCTTCAACTATAACCAGGCAAATTGTAAAGCCCAAAGGACCTTAGGATTTAGGGTCAGGATATATCATAAGGACTAATTATCCTCCTTACTAAAAGAATTATAGATGATAAATCCTAGCTCATCTAAGAAGTATGAACAGTCATTTTTCTCTCCTTCTCTGACTGTCTGCCACAGGGAAAAGGTGAAGGGAAGCTAAGAGGAAAGGGTCACCTGACTGATCTTTCTTCTAACCTACCCTCAACAAGGTCTGGCTGACCAAAGGGTTGGAGGAGGAATGAAGAGAAGGAAGGAGGAAAGGGCGAGAAGCAAGGAAGGTCCAAAAAGGAAGTTATTCTCTACCACCTTAGAGGTAATTTAGTACAACCCCTCATTTAATATAAAATGAAAATGGCTGAAAGAGAAATTAACTTGCCTAAGATCATATAGGCAGCAAATCCCCAATATGGGATTTGAACCCAGAACCTCTGATGCCAAATTCCCCATACCATGGTAGTTTACTAAGAACACTGTACACTTTTCACTGTGCCATGTTAGTCAGCAAGCATTTATTGAGCACTAAATATGTTCTAGACACTATGCTAAGTGCTGGAGATAAAAATACAAGTCAAAAGAAAGACAGTTTGGGTCCCCAAAGAAAGCAAAGCAAGCACAGCAATCCAACTAGATTCCCTTTTGGGAGACAAAATGGATCAAAGCATAGAATGGGAGGAAGACAACAAAGCTTCCAAGAAAAATATGAACTGCTTACAGGACATAGAGGAGGTTAAGAAGGATTTTGAAAACAAAATAAGAAAAGTGGAGGAAAAATTAGGAAGAGAAATGAAAATGATGCAAGAAAATAATGAAAAGCAAGTCAACAACCTGACTGAAGAAAAATAACACCTTAAAAATAGACTAACTTGGGGCAGCTAGGTGGCACAGTGAGTAGAGTGTCGGCCCTGGAGTCAGAAGGACCTGAGTTCAGATCCGGACTCAGACACTTAACACAAACACAAATAAAAACCTAGCTGTGTGACCTTGGGCAAGTTACTTGACCCCAATTGCCCTCCAAATAGGCAAAAAAAAATAGACTAACTCAAATGGCAAAAGAGGCTCAAAAAACCAATGAGGTGAAAAATGCCTTAATAAGTCAAATTGGCCAGATGGAAAAAGAATCTCAAAAGCTCACTGAAGAGAGTAATTCCTTCAGAATTAGATCAGAACAAAGGGAAGCTAATTACTTTATGAGAAATCAAGATACTATTAAACAGATCCAAAGAAATGAAAAAATAGAAGGCAATGTGAAATATCTCATTGGAAAAACCACTGACCTGGAAAATAGATCCAGAAGAGATCATTTAAAAATTATTAGACTACCTGAAAGCCATGATCAAAAAAAGAAGATAAAAATCATCCTTCAAGAAATTCTCAAGGAAAATTGCCCTGATGTTTTAGAACCAGAGGCCAAAGTAGAGGTTGAAAGAATCTGCCAATCACCTCCTGAAAAAGATCCCCAAAAGAAAACTCCTAGGAATATTATAACAAGGTTCTGGAGTTTTCAGATGAAGGAGAAAATATTACAAGCAGCCAGGAAGAAAAAATTTGAATATTGTGGAAACACAATCAGGATAACACAGGATCTGGCAGCTTCTACACTGAGGGATTGAAGGGCTTGGAATATGATATTCTGGATCAAAGGAGCTGGGATTAAAACCAAGAATCACCTACACAACAAAACTGAGTATCATGTTTCAGGGGAAAATATGGTCATTCAATGAAATAGAGAACTTTCAAGCATTCTTGATGAAAAAGCCAGAGTTGAATAGAAAACATGACATTCAAATACAAGAATCAAGAGAAACATAAGAAGGTAAACAGGGAAAAGAAATCATAAGGAACTTATCAAAGTTGAACTATTTACATTCCTACATGGAAAAAATGATAATTGTAACTCATGAATCCTTTCTCTGTATGAGAATAGTTGAAGGGAATATAAATGTATATATACATACATATATATATATATATATATATATATATACGCACATATATTTGGCTATATAGGAGGGTATATGGGCATATGAACACATATGTGAGTGTGTGTATATATGTGTACAGGTATATATAGCCAGAGGTCACAGGTCCAATTGAATAGGGAGGGATGATACTTAGGTGAAATTGAGAGGTGAGAGAGGAATATAATGAGAGGAGATTGGGAGAGACATAATAGGGTAAATTATCTCATATAGAAGAGGCAAGGGAAAACTGTTACAATGGAGGGGAAGAACAGGAAGGCAAAAGGGAATAAGTCAACCTTACTCTCATTGAATTTGGCTCAGGGAGAGAATGACATACACACTAAATAGGGTATCTCGTCCTACAGGAGAGTAGGGGGGAAAGGGATGAGAGGGGGCATGATGGAAGGGAGGGTAGGTTGGGGGCAGGGAAGTTAGAAGCACCCACTTTTGAAAAGGAACAGGGTCAAAGTAGAGAAGAGAACAAGTGGGGGTTGGGATAGGATAGAGGGAAATATAGTCAGTCTTCACAATATATCCCCTATGTAAATATTATGCATAACTACACATGTACAACTATATTGAATTGCTTATCTTCTCAGTAAGGGTGGGTGAGGAGGGAGGGAAAGAATTTGGGATTCAAAGTTTTAAAATCAAATTTTTAAAAAATGATAATTTTTTACGTGCAACTGGGAAATAAGATATACAAGCACTGGGGTATAGAGATCCACTGTGCCCTACTGAAAAGTTGGAGGGGGTATGGGGGAAGATATGGGAGAGAGGAGATTGGGGGAGGGGATATCCAGTGGGACTGCTATTTTGGGGTGGTGGGTAGGGGGAAAAAGGGGAGAAAATCTGTAACTCAAAATCTTGTGGAAATGAATGTTGTAAACTAAAAATAAACATAACATAATGCAGGGGGCATCCTGGACTTCTCATTCTCATCACCAATATCCAATCTCTCATTTTTACCTTCATAACATCTCTCATTTATGCCCCCCTTCTGTCCACTGGTCCTGTCTCCACCCTGATGCAGGCCCTTCATCACCTCACCACAAGAGCTCCTGGGGAGTCTGCCTTCCCTAAGTTTCTACCCATTCCAGTCCATTCTCCAATCAGCTGTCAAGGTGATTTTTCTAAATCTTAAATCTGACCATGTTGTCTTCCTACTCAAACGACTCCAGAGATCCCCTCCAGGATCAGATATAAAATCCTGTTTGGCTTTTAAAATCCTTTATAACCTGGACCCTTCCTGTCTTTCCTGTCTTCTTATGCCTTATCATTTCTCCCCCTCCTTACTCTGTGATCTGGTGACACCATTGTCCTTGTTCCTCACACATGCTGCTCCATCTTCAGACTCTGCCTTTCCCCTAGCTCTCTCCTGTGCCTGGAATCATCTCCCTCCTCATGTACACTTTCGGGCATTCCTCACTTCTTTCAAGTCTTAGCCAAAATCTCATATTCCTCAGGAAACCTTTCCCAGTTCTTCTCAAACTCAGTGACTTCCTGAGGAGACTATTGCCAATTTGTCCTTTATATAATTTTGTTTTGACGTAATTGTTTGCATGTTATAACCTCATTAGATTGTGAGCTCCTTGAAAACAGTGACTGATTTGTTTTTGTTCTTAATTTTCACTTCGTTCCCAGGCCTTACTTAGCACAGTGCTTGGAACATAATAGGGGTTCAGTAAATTCTTCTTTCCATTCTTCCCTCCTTCCCAGAACCTCAGAGCCACAGCACTTGACAGTGGTAAGGGAGCTCAGGACCCCTTTCTTCTAACCCTCACACAAGAGGAAGCCCCACTGTAGCATACCCAATAACTGGTTACTTAGCTTCTGCTTGAAGACCCCCCAAAAAGGGGAACCCTCCACCTCTTGAGACATCCCAGTCCACTTTGGAGTGGCTCCCATTGCAGACCTCAAGCTTCAGTTTTCTTCTTCACAACTTTTATCCATTGCTTTTAGTTCTACCCTCTCCTATGAAGTAGAACAAGGTTGTTCCCTCTTCCACAGGGGAGTCCTTTAGATTGTTAGATTGTTTAGATTGTTAACTTTAGCTCTTCCATCCCCCACGAATCTGCCTTTCTCCAGGCAAACCTCCCAGACTTCATATATGAGGGACTCTAGGTCATTCACTTTCCTGGCAACTGTTCTCTAGATTCTCCAGTTGGCCTGGACCCAATGCCCCTGGTGAGGTCTGATGATGGCAGAGTACAGAGGACTATGACCTTCTCATCCCTGAAAGCCCTGCCTACCTCTTTTAATTCAGTCCGAAATCACACTGCTGACTCATAAGTCCTAGGGACTGGCTTAAGGCTCAGACGTTTTAAGTGATGACTGTAATTGCCCAGCCAGTAAGTTTCAAAGTTAGGATTTGAATCCAAGACTTTCAGAATCCTAGCCTGGCACTCTCTGCTCTACCATGTTATTTATCCCAGTAAATAATAATAGCCTCTACTGTTTGAATGCACTTTTATTAGCTCTTTTCAGATAGGTTGAAACAATGGGTTATATACTTCTGTTGTGGGAGATATGTGGTAAGATGATCATTTATAGTCTAAATGACAGCATCCTTCAGTTGTTGCTACAAGCTTGACATGCCACCTTCCTTAAAGCACAAGGATGTTCCCTATTATTTAGAACTCAAGTGCTGAGCATTCTTAAAGGGAGCTGAACTGTTTCCAATGAGAATTAATTTTCCTTGTTAAAGCAATTTAATATCATTTCTTCATAGGCTTGTCTCACATGCATTACACAATGTAGATGCAGCTGCCCTTTGAGCAAGAGTAGACACCAGCCTAAAGGTGGGAATTCATCTGGGATCCCATCATCAGAACGCAAAGAGAACAAGGGCAGATGGGCCACTGTGGGACAAAGAAAACTGGGGCTGGCGTTGAGATTATGCCTCTGCTGTCTACTGCCCTGGTAATCTTTGGCAAGTGAATTCACCTGTCCCGATCTAAGATTCCTTATCTGTAAAATGGGAAAGATGGACAAGATGATTCTCAGTTTCCTCATAGGTTTTAATTTAGGCTATCATGCAGAATGAAAGTTAGTATATACCAGGGGTGCACACCTCAAGAGCAGTCCTTCAACTGAATCATTCTGTGAAGTTTGGATTCAGTCAAAGGCCTGCACTTTAGGACGACCTTGAGACCCCATATACATATTACATTTCAGGATTAAATGATAGTAAGAGCCAAGATGCCTCATTGCTTTGGCATCTTCCTCTCTTTCAGATGCCTTGTGAATCGGTCCCTCAATGAAGTCCCAACTGTATCACCTCCAACACATTTTACTTTTAGTGCCCTTGGTGGGATCCAGAGGCTTTTCCTATTTTTATTCTTTTTAATGACATTTTAAACTTTTCTATAACTATATCTGGGATTGTGGTGTTGGAGCCTAAGTGTGGGGGCTCTATTAACCTCAATAGTGAAAATTGTTATTAAAAATCTTTACAGGTCTTTTCTCCTATTTTTCTTCTATTTTTGTTCCTCTATTTTTTAAATTTTCATTTTTATTATCAAAATGATTTTTTTACATAGACAACAGAAACACACCAATATTTTGTGCGAAAAATATTTTAAAATAAATTTTTTTTTTGTACATTCTGATATACATATGTAACAAGGTTTATGGCACTGTAACCAGAGTCAAATCAAAAGAACAAAGGAAAGGCGGGGGGAGGGGCGGCGGGGGTGGAGGGAGGAATAAAAGGTCATTGCTTTTGTTTTACTCCTTCCCAAATCCATGCTGGCCAGAGTTTATCCTACCTTTCTATTATAAAAGAGCCAGCTCTAACTGGTTTGCACACTCAAAACATTTCATTATTGCACAAGAAGCCAGTGAAGGCATATCGAATGATGGTCAAGTTCTTTGTTGTTTAGAAACCTTTTAAACCCAAGAGGGGAAAAAACAAAAAAACAAGAAAAACAAAAACAAAAAAACCCAATCTCAGCATATGAAGCAAACATAATCAACAGTACCTTTTGTTTCTTTAAAAGAGTGAGTGAAGGGTTCTTTAGGCTGATTAAAGCTGTCTTGATACCTTCTTTTCACTGATGACCACAGCTGGGTTTGTTTTGTTTTTTTCTGTATCAACACCCTTGGCAGAATCAAGGCCTTTTTGTTTCAGTGTCTTTAATGCTTAATTTTGGCTATTTAATTTTTTTAAACTTTAAGTAATTTATTGGGTCTATGAACCTGCACAGACTACTTAGCCATAAAGTCTACAAGTAGCTGAAAAAGGGAGACAGAATGGGGGTCTGGAGTCAGATGGGACAACAATATCAAGTGCTGTTTTGCTTCTACCATTTTTTTATGTGACCTCTTTAGTTTCCCTGTTTTTTTTGATGAGTTTGTGGGATACGAATCTCAATGTCATCCGATGTGAAATTGTTCTTACACTTGATAAAAATAAAAGGGATTTAAATGTTTGTTTAACTAACAAACTTTACCCCAATCTCAAAAAAAGAACATTAATAATAATAACAATAATAATAATAAACAACATCAACCCTCCCTCCTCCAAATCAAATGAATAACATCACACGGTGGTCACACAACTGTCTCCACTCCAATGAGCTTTGTCGTAAGGATTCTTGGCGTCACTCCATTATTGAGGTCTTCCTCAAACTCCAACAACTGCCCCATAAAGTTAAGGTTGGGAGAAATAATTGGTCGTTTGCCTTTGACAAATTTATAAGCATTAGTCATGGTCAACCTGGGTATGCTTCATCGAGTAGGCAATGATGATGGTGGCTGAGCGAGACACTCCTGCCTGACAATGGATGAGAAGTCCTTTCCCACACTGGTGAGCTTCCTCAATGAGCTCAAAAGCCTCTTCAAAGTACTGCCTCAGGTTCTGTTTGTTGCTGTCGGTGGCAGGCAGCCGTTTGTAGTTGAACAGGCCCTTCTCATAGTGGTAGAGGGGGAGGTGGGTGGTGACATTGATGATGTAGCTGATGTTTAGCCGCTGCATGGTGTCCAGGTCCTGAGCATCATGTTCATTGCCAAGGAACAAGCAGGGCAGGATGGGGGTCAGCTCGGCATTCTCAATGTCAGGGGTGGTGGGGGGAAGGGGCTGAGATAGCACACTGGAAGCTGCAGAGGTGCCCCCGACCCCCTCTGGGCACTCCTGCAGCTGGAGGGAGCTGTCACAGAGGTTTTCATGGTTCTGCTTAAAACTACTGAGTCCACCTTTCAAAACCAGAGGCTCTTTGCCTTCTCTCTTCAGTGACTCTAGGACTATGTGAAGTGGTTGGGAAGGCATCACCTGGCTGGGTTCATTGGTATTCTCTTCATAAACTATGATTTCTTTGGAAAAGATCCTCTTGAAAGAGTCCTTGCCTTCCCTACAGGAGATCAAGTCCAAGACTGTGATCTTGCCTTGCTGTAATCTCCTCCTGCTGATTTTATCAGAACAGTTAATATGGACAGCCCCCTGGATGTGGCTCTTATTGTATTCCATGAATGGTCTGCAGTCAATGATGACAGGACCCTGGCTCTGTTGGTGACTTTTGATACATTTGGTCATCTTCTTTGCCAAGTCATTGTGGTAGATTGTTTTGATGCTGGTTAATGACTTGGGGGTCCCCAACATGGGGCTGCTCACTCCACCCGATGACTTAAAGAGCCAAGATTTTCATTGTTGTTGACCATCTGGTTGGCAGGACAGACAGTAGAGGTTCCTATGTTGGTGGAAGTGCTGGCAGCGATGGCTTGGGTCTGGACCTGATTGTCCTTGTCGTAAGTCGCCACAGTACAGCAGCTGGCACTGCTGCATCCACAATTCAGGGAGCGGGCAGGGCAGGTGGATGAGGGCATATACCTCAGATTCACAGCCTTTAGAAACACCACGGTGGTGGCAATCACGGCTACGTGGTTATCACTGATAGAAGAGGCAGATTCAAGGTAGCTAGAGTCTAAGCCAAGGTTGAGATCCTGAGGTCGGACTGGCCTAGATAGTGCCACTACTACCCTGTTGTCTAAAGGAGATGGAGGCATGAGGAGGCTGAAAACTGGCAGTTCAAGAAGAACTCAAGATAGTTTCATAAATAAGTATATCCCTCCACTATTTGGCGCTTCCCTGTAGCTATCGATTTGTACATTAAACCCCCATTCACTTAGCTTCATTGATCTCCAGCTGCAACATTTCTCTTTTGCTACCTTGTTCCTCCATTTTAACCCTTAATTAGTATTCCCCCAAAAGGCCAATGAAATCTACACATGCACATATATGTACACACACACACACAGACATATATATATATATGTGTGTGTGTGTGTGTGTCTACTTTCCCACTTACACAAAGCCTTCATGAGGCTTGTCTATACACAAACTCAAGGAACTCTCAATGAGAGTGTTGGTAGGGAACAGTCTCTTACAGACAATATTCTGTAATAGACCACATTTAACCATTTTATAACCAGTTGCAAGAGACTGAGAATACAGAATTTCATTGTCCTTATTGTTTGTTCGTTATTAAAAAGCACTTGATACAGGAAAGCAAAATACTGCCTCTGCCCCTCTTCTCCAGTGATTTGTCGTTATCAAAATCATTCAGCATTCCTTGGAGCCATAATAAGCTTAAAATTTAATGAAGGCTTTTGGGACACCTTGTATTTAACCACCCAAATCCCTCTTGTCGTTTCTTTATTCATCATGGGAGACACAAAACAAAGAGATGTGGCCTCAATGGTGTTGTCCACCGTGCTGGAATGGCACACAACCCAGGTCAAAGAGGGATTCGTTTTCTGTGAAAGGTGAGGTCACCCAGGATGCTCCTGCTTGCAGTTGAAATTGTGTTGGTTGTATCAAGCCCTGGAACATTGTAGTCTCCTGGAAGAGAGGTTAGTGTAGCCATCCACATTGGAAAGCCCAGTGGTAAAGAATGTCTATTTCCTGGATCATAACACACTGTTAGATAAATAACATATGGAGCATGTCTGTTGGTTGGCTAGACACAGCCAAGAACTTGGATGCCGGATCCAACAGGAGTAGAGTGCTTTTAACTGTCTTCAGGACATTGTGAAGCTCCCCCCAAACTTCTGGAAACAAGGACCCATCACTTTACCACTTCCTTCTAGCAGTGTGTGTGACATGCCAGATTTTGACATGGAATTCAACAATATCTGAAGAATTGAAAATGAATGTCACCTGGAGGGTGATAGAGAAGGGCATGGTGGGATTGAGCTGATTGCAACATAGATCTGATCAAGGACTCCAATGAAAAACAAGAGTAAGGCAAATGTAGGTCAGGAAGAGAAGATGAGCTGGGCACATAGTGAGGCTGACTGGTGGACATCTTAAGTGCTCTGTTGGCATCTTCTCTATGTCAGGAGAGTTTCCCAGAAGATAGTGACCTCCAGCTGTGGAAATGATCACAGGACAAGGGAAAAGTCACATAGGATGGGCAGATGTGAATGAGTTACAATTAGCTTAATTATAGGGAATGTATTCATTAATGAGATCTCAAAATGTTCAGAGTATCTGACCATGAAAGAATTGTGAACTTTAAACTTAAGCTATAAGAGAGGTGGGATCAAACAGCCAATTCAAGGGAATTCATTTATGTGGGACAAGAATTGTCTTGAAGATTTAAAATTCAATTCAATAAAAATGCATTAACCATTTAGTGCATACCAGGCACTCTACTAGAAATACAAAGCCAAGAATGAAATTGTCCCTGCCCTCAAAAGGCTTCCATCTTACTAAAGAGAAGCTATAACAAAGACATAGTATATACCAGGGGGAGCCAGAGTTATCCGGAGGGTGAGGAGCACTAAGATCAGTGTGTCTCAGCTATCCATCACAACCAAAGCTTTCTGTTACAAGATCCAGTTGGGAGCAGAATGGAAGCTGGTTTCAGCTTACGCCATCGATATGAATAAAGGATTGGGCCCAGGTGGGGAGAGTTACTCGGTGGTGTCCAGCAGAATTTGAGAGTTTCATTGACAGAGGAAAAAGAAATTATGAGAATTAGAACAAAAAAACCTCTTCTCTCTGACTCATCCTTAATAGAAAGTGAAAGAGAGAAGAAGCAGACTGAGTAGGGAAGAAACAGGAGTGGACTTGTATAATCCCAGCCCCAATGTAGTGAGGAGCACGCTAGAAGAGGGCCTTTCCCAATGTAAACTCATTAACCTCCTTGCCGGAGCCTTGCCATGTGAGGGCTGATTAGAATTCTGGCCTGCTAGGCCCCAAAAGGCCCACAAGTGGCCTCTGGCCCTCTCCCTCTCCCCCCTGCCCTGAGTCTCATCATGGTGGCATTTAAACATCTCTTAGGCAGATGAACATCTCTCGTCTTTTTAAAGAGAAGGAGCCTCCAAGGTTTTCTCCCCTCTTATTATGATAAAAGGTTTTCCCACTGACAACAGAGAATGTTACGACATGAAGGCCATTTATTAAGAATCTCATCTTAAATTCAATTTGTTCTTTAGATTAGAGCATCAGCTATTCCTCATCATCCTGGGAAATAGAGAAAATCTCCAGATACACTCTTTTGTTGATTTGAGCTGCTTCTGGGTTATTAAAAAAATAAATATGTAAAATATGGTAAATTTATGGCCTAACATTATCCCTAATTAAAATGTAAAAAAAAAACAAAACTGGGGATCTAAGTTCATGAGATCATAGATTGAGAGCTGAAAGGAATTCTATCCGTATTCTTCACTAGATGGCAGAGTGCACAGAGCACCAGGCCTGGAGTCAGAAGACTCCTTCCTGAGTCCAAATCCAGCCTCAGACACTTCCTAGCTGTGGGACCTGGGCAGATCACTTAACCCTGTTTACCTCAGTTTCCTCATCTGTAAAATGAGCTGTAGAAGGAAACGGCAAACCCCTCCTGTATCTCTGCCAAGAAAACCCCAAATGGGTCACAAAGAGTCAGACAGGAATGAACAACAACTCAGCTACTATTTCATTCAATTAGTAAGCATTTATTGAAGTACCAGGCACTGTGCTAAGCACTGGGGATACAGAGATGGGCAAAGGACACTCTCATCTCTAAAGAAGCTTAGAATCTGATGATCAGCCTCATTTTACATATGAAGAATCTGAAGCTCCTAGAGGTTAAGTGACTTGCCTAGGTCAATGGTGGCAGTGGTATCAAGCCAAGGGCCTCTGACTCCCAAACTCCTTCCACCAGAAGTCTCTATTACTGCCCCTGGCCCCAGTGTAAGCAAATTCTTGTCTCTTCTGATGCCTCCACCAAATGTGCAGGAGAAGCTGAGTTCTTGAAGACTCTGCAAGCAGAGCAAAACTTCTGGTAAGTTTTACCAAACTGAAGAAGCTTTGGGGAATGGTCCAATGTCAGATTGTGTCTAAGGTCCAAGGAGCAGTTGCACTAAGTACACTGTTAGGCTGATGCACGTTGAATTCCTTAGTCATGACAACCCAAGAAATGAAGAAAACCACCCAGCGCTGCTCACTCCTGTCTGCCCACTTTCTGCTTCTGCTGTGATGGTCCCAGAGTGCTGGCAAAAGGGGAAAAGTATGCTAAGGATCCCAATGTTTACATACTCTAAAAAACATTAACCATGGGTGGTCCCAGTGTGAGGTCCTTGTCCATCATCCAAGGAAATGAAGAGCTGGACTGAATTTAT
The DNA here is from genome assembly GCA_011680675.1 of Gymnobelideus leadbeateri. Taxonomy (NCBI): domain Eukaryota; kingdom Metazoa; phylum Chordata; class Mammalia; order Diprotodontia; family Petauridae; genus Gymnobelideus; species Gymnobelideus leadbeateri. Next base: position 53,876 of record WOXC01008259.1, read on the forward strand.
ATCAACATTGTCACTCTCAGTGGGACCAGAAGGGTGAACCACAAGGACATTGCAGTTAAGTGTTTTCCTTAAAAGGGGAGAATACATAGATGAGGTGGTTTCATTATCATTTATAAGGTGTTTGATCATCCTAAGCCACAGTGTTCCTAACAGCAGAAGCAAAAATGCCACCATAAAGATCATTGTGGTCTCTTTACTGACATCTGGTGCAAAGAATCTAGACTAAGTCGAGAGTCCATGAAGACAGTGAGAAGAACTTCCCAACCACATGTGCACCTGCTTTCCTCATTGGCATCATCAAGACGAATCAGCAGAAGATGATGTTAGGAGGCACTCATTTCAGGATCAGCTCTCACTCTGTGGGGAGACTTTAGAGTAACTTTAGAGAAAACATTCCAATCAATTCCAAATTAAAAAAAAAAGAATAAAAACAAAATCTACTGCTAGAACTTAATTTAATCATTTCTACAATGGGATTTTATTTTTCTTTTTAAAAGTTTCTTCATTGTTTACATTTTCTATCTTATAATGATCTTAATAAACATCAACAAACATGAACATCTCAATATACAAAGAAAAGCCAAATAAAGGTATATGAAACTATTAGTTTGTGTTATATATATACATATATAAATACATATATATATATGAAGGTATATGAAACTATTAGCTTGTGTTATATATAGTTTTCCCTGCTTTTTATACCTTATTTTTATGAACCATATCTTACATAGTTTGAATACTTCTCTGTGTGTCTATATCCTGCTCTCAATCAGTCAATCTGTCAACTCACATTCAGTAAATGCTTACTATGTGCTGCGGATATTAAAAAGAAAAAAGGCCTTTGAAGTTCCCTTAATAAGAAGGACCATTACAAATAATGCTAGCTTTTGGTTTAGAAAGATATTTTTATCATAATAAAAAGCACTTAATTTGTCCCTGTGATTTTAAATAATTGTAACATAAAGCAGTGTTGTATTTTGTCAAAAGCTTTTTTGCTGCATTCATTGATGTAATTATGTGATTTTCATTGTTTTTGTTATTCATATGGTTTGTTATATTTATAGTTTTCCTAATATCAAGAAAACCCCTTGTTCCTTGTACAAATACAATCTACTCATAGATTACAGTTTTTCAAAAATATTGTTCTAACATCCTTGCTAATATTTATTCAATATTTCTGTATTTATTTAAATAGGGATATTGTTTCTATAGTTTTCTTTTGATAGTTTACATCTCCCTAGTTTAAGTGTCAATCAAGACCATATTTGTCTGACAAAAGGAACTTGGTAGAGTCCTTTCTTTCCCTGTTTTTCTATAGGTAATGTATGGAATATTACAATTAATTGTCTTTGGAATATTTGTTGGAATTCATTTGGAAATCCATCTGGTCTTAGTTTTTTTTTTTCTTTTCTTTTAGAGTTTTTTAAATGACATGTTCAATTTATTTTTTCTGAGGTGGGGTTGCTTAAGTTCTCTATTTTATTACTCTAACTTTTAAAATAATATTTATTTATTTAATTTTCTTGGTATGTGATTAGACAAAGTTTTTCTAGTAATTTCCTTTATTTCCTCATTTTTTTGAATTCTAATTTTTCAGTTTGATCTAGATAATTTGGTTTTCCTTTTAAAAATCAAATTAGATATTGGTTTATCTATTTTATTAGACTTTTTTGTAAAAACAACAACAAAAAAAATCCTAGCTTTCCAAATTAACTTTTTGTTTAAAAAGTTGCTTTTTTTCCCTGAATCCTATTTTTTTAATTGGGGAATTTTTTGCTTGTTGTCTTTTTTTTTTAGTAGCATGCACCCACCATTCACTGATTTGTTCTTTACCTCTTTTGTTGATAGGTTTAGAAATATAAAGTTTCTTCCTAAGAGTTACTTTGGTAGCATCCTAAAAGCTTTGTCTTATTAACTCATTGTTGGTTTTCTTTAGTGAAATGGTCTATTGTTTCTGTATTTGGTCTTTGGCTCAAAAATTATTTAGATTCACATGATTTTAGTCTCTAAACTTCAATTCTTTCTTCATTGTCCTTTTATAGATTGTAATTTTATTATGTAGGGTCATTGGAAGATGTGATCAATGTTTTAGTTTCTCTGCATTTTTAAAAAAAATTTAAGCATAAAATCTTATACTTAAGCATATATAGCTAATTTTTGTAAAGATGTCATCAGTAGGGGTGGCTAGGTGGTGAAGTGAGTAGAGCGCTGGCCCTAGAGTCAGAAGGACCTGAGTTCAGATCTGGCCTCAGACACTTAACGCTGTAGCGGCAAGCACCCCAATATCCCCAGGGTGACTGCCAACACAGGTTCTTAGATCTGCTTTTCAAAAGGAAAGCAACTCAAAATGGGTTAACAAGCTTACTTTAATCAAACAAACATACATTACCTAGTTCAGGGGAAAAAGGTCAGCACCCCGAACTTCAGAGTTACAGAACTTACAGATCAAACAGACAGGCTTCCAAACTGTCCTACCATTATATCAATACCAAATCACAGTTACCAGAGAGGGAAGCATCAACATCTGGGTTTTCAAAGCCGGGGGGCTCTCAACAACGGCTTCCCAGAGTCTCATCTGGTCAAATCACACAACACTTCTCAAAGTGAGCCCCAAAGCAAAGCCTCTCCTCAGGGCTTATATAGCCTTCTCTTGGCTCAGAGAATGTAACAACCTCCTTGACCCACTGCCCAATCACAAAGTATCAAGGTGTGGGCTTTCCCGAAAAACAAGCCTCCCACCACAGGCTCCAGGTGCACTTAAGCTAGGGGCAGGGAAGATCTTTAAATCTGCATTTCCATTACAAACGCACACACAAACAAAAACCTAGCTGTGTGACCTTGGGCAAGTTACTTAACCCCAATTGCCCTCCAAAAGGCAAAAAAAAAGGTGTCATTAGTAGCTGAGAAATATGTACATTCTTTTCTTTACCCATTCATTCAGTAATAACCAGAGATTTATAAAATATAACTCTTCTGAAATTCTATTCAGGATTTTTATATCCTTATTTATCACTTTATTAGATTTGCCTGTGTCTTAAAGTTGTATTCCCCAACTATTATAGTTTTCCTGTCTTTTTTCCCTACAATCTGATGAACTTTTAATTCAAGTACTTAGATACTATACCAAGCATAAGATAAAGTAGGGAGAGATATGTTTGCCAAAGATATTTGCTATTTCCTTAGATTCTGTCCTTTGTAAAGTCTCAAATGGAAGAGGCATTTTCTCTAGAACAGAGAATGAGAAGGTATAGTTAGGTTGTAATCAGTCCTGATGAAGTGAATCTCCACATCGATAAAGTTGAGGAATTGTTGAAAACCATATATTGTTTTGTTTGTTTCTAAACCTTCTATATTGGCATGTCTGAAATTTTACTAAGATGGTTATAATATTCTACAGTAGACAAGTTACTTCTAGAGGTTTAAAATTGGCAATTTTTGTCCCAAAGACTTGAGGCACAAAATGAGTCTTGGTTTTAGTTATCAGGGATGGGACAATGGCCAGGAGATATCTGGGATACCATACACTTGCTACTGCTTGTGGTGGTAGGAGAGCGGGTAGTTGGAATGGGTAGCTTTCCATTTTAACTCATCATTTTTGCTAACTAAATGCTGAACTCAGGTGTTTTCATTCTGCTAAGGATATAAAGTATTGTCAGTGTCTGTTCCAATCCCTCTGGGGCAGTGCCATGATTGCCACACCCTAATTACTATTTGGCTTATTTTATCATCTCAAAAATATGTTATTCATTCCTAAATGGTAGATTCACAAAGCAAATATATAAAACCTTTATCCAAATGCTGAAGTCCATTAGTCCCTTGAGTTCTTTGTTGTTGTACAGTGAGCATCTGGCTTCCTTTGGGAGGTCAAGCCACTTCTCAAGGTTAACACAAATTATCCTAGGGCAAGGGCCATCTCTGTAGAAACTGCCCTGCTAAACCATCTTCTGAACAGAACTAGTTGACCTTTTTATTATACATCAAAGGCTGACTAGGTATAGGACTGGGAAGGACTCGTGAATTCCATTTCTAGCAAGAATCCTGATTTCTGTATTTCATAATTTCAGGAGAAAGAACAAAGGCTGCATTTTACAAGTCTTCCTATTCCCTTGTACACTGCAATAAAGGATTGAATGCTTTGTGGCATGAGGGGGTGGAGAAGTAGAAATAGCATAAAGTGAGGAGAGATGAAACCTGGGTTAGGATGTGGTGGGATGGAGGAAGAATGGGAAAGAGGGACAGAGTAGTTTGGAGAGAATTATCTTCAGTGGTATGCTGGTGAAAAAGAAATGAGCCTGGGAAAGAGGGTAAATAGGATACAGAGAGAGGTAGAGCAGGGACTGAAACCATGGCATGAAAGAAACAAGAAAAGACGTGGAGAGAGCCAAGCTTCAGTGGAATGGTGTCTCAATGCATTTGTGGGAAGTCCAAAGCTTTTTGGCAGAGGCTTGGTCTAGGAATGAATAAACCTAGATTCTAGTGCCAAGAGCTTCCCCCAACTCATTGTCACTGAAACTAACTGGGAGTTGTTAACATGATGGATTTTTAAAAGGTGTGTGAGGGGGTATGTTAGATGGCTGATATTGTTGAAGACTGTTATTGTCTATACCTCTTATTTAGGGAAAAATGTGTCTGTTTTCATATTACCGTCATTCCTCAACATATTTATTTCTATGTCTCCATCTATCTATACATATATGTGTGTATGTTTTTTCTTTTGTAATTGCCTCTATCATATGGAAGGGAGAACATAGGATCCTAGATGCAGAGCTGGAAGGGACCTTAGACACCATTGCTTCTAAATTCTCTTGTTTTACAGAGAAGGAAACAGGCCCATAGGGGTGTCTGTCACTCAGCATATATTAAGTGCTTACTCTGGGGTAAACACTGTGCTAGGGGCCAGGGCTACGAGGATAAAAGTGAAAGAACTCCTGACCTCAGGAAGCCTCCATTCTGACAGCAACAAGGTGTATCTATCAAGGTTATATAAGATGTGGACACAGTACATGGTAGGTCACCATAGAGATAAAGGCATGGGGGGAAGGAGGAGGAGGAAGGTGCCCCACAGAAAGTTGTGTTTGACATAAATGAGGAAGATCGGCTTTCTGGGGCTTGGGGGAGCGACTGCTAAGACACAGAGTCTGGAGATGGAATGGTGAGTGTGGGGAGCAGCAAGGAGGCCAGTGTCACTGGACCACAGAGTGCACGGAACGTTCCATGGCAGAAGACCCCAATGTGGGGGATCTAGGGCAAGAGATGGGCCATCGATTGTGAAGAATACAAGTGGGTCAGCCTGGGTGGCAAATAGAGGCCATAAGGAAGACTCTCGTGTAGCCAGCATGGCGATGTAGGCTAAAGCGAGACAGGTGAGGTTAGGGCCATAGCCAAGTCAGAAACAGGTGAGTCCTTCAGGAGGTTTCTCTGATACTGATGGACACTTCTTGGTCATAGATTCATAGATCTTGATCTCGGTGAGACTCCAGAGATCATCTGATCTGACTCCCTTATTTTACAGATGAGAAAACTGAGACCCAAGATGGTTAGGGACTTGACCAAGGTCATACAGGGAGTATCAAAGGCAGAATCTGAACCCGGGTCCTTTGACTACAGAGGCATTCTTGTTCCCCTATACCAAGCTTCTCCCCCAACCTTCAGGGTCTAGTTTACTATGTCTGAGCAACTGAATTATATAGAAATTTTTGTCCAGCATAAGAAAGTGTTATTTGCTAACCTAATGATTTATTAGATCAAATTGCATCCCTCTGCTTTAAGACCAAATAATTTATCTGCAGCCACATCCAGGCAGATTGAGTTCCAACTTGTGACTGACTCCTTGCCGGGACTTTAGCACCCCAGACCTATGAATAATGCAGGGAAAATGGCAAAGTTATGTTTCATCCTCTTCTCCTCAAGTGAAAGCCCTGCCTGGGGATATTATGATCCGTAAATGGCTGTCATGGATGCCTGCTTTCTTCCTGATCATCCTGAGCATTTAGAGTAATGGCATGGACATCATTCAGATTGCCTCCTTTTCTCTCTCATGGCTAGGACAGACCGTTTGGATGTGGCTTGGCCCCTGAATGCTGCTTTCAAAGAGTGGTCATCATCATGGAGCCATTCTTCCCCTGGAGATTTCTGCCTTTCATCCTCACTGAAAAAGTGATCTGGCCAAGGCTGAGCAATACCCTGATTCTGAGGTGGACACTTTCTCCAGGGCTAAAGATGGCGGAAGGACTCAGTCTACAATGTCCCTCCTGAAACCCTGACAATATGTTGCAGATATCATCACAGGGTCATTGACTTGGAGCTAATTGAATTCCCTCTTTCTATAATATAAAGGTTTTTACTCAGACAGCTGAAGTTTCTTGTCCATGATCAGCCTGTAAGTGGCCCGGCCAGGATGGGCAGTCATATCAGACCCTGTGGTTCCAATTCTCAGCTCTCCCAATTGAACCATGAGCTCACGGATAGAGGCACTGCATCCACCCCACCCCAGGCCTTCTCTTGCCTATGTGTTCAGAAGACTCAAATGCACCACTGGTAAGCCTGGCACTAGCAGGCATAATTGTCCCTGCATGTACAGAATCATTCTCACTAAGAAGTTGTTCTGCTGGCATTTTTCCTTGGTAACTTGTTGGAGAAGGAGGTGGCAGATGTTATTTGAGCCCACGTTTTGAGAGGAACTGGCGGGGGGGGGGAATTGTTAATACTGACAACATGGGCCCGGATGTGGGCAGATGAAAAGGAGCGTTTGGGAGGCTGTTTGCCCAATGGGAAGGAAAAAATCCATAAAATATGAATTTCCACCAGAGCCTTCTCTCCATCATTTTGAAGTGGAAAACAAACAGGTCAAGTATGAAGTATTCTAATTCCACAGTTCCCTTCTCTCCAAGATTCAATGTTCATTTTATTTTTTTTTTCTTTACTGCAAAGGTCTAGAGTTAAAATTACTGTGTAGATAGGTCTGATCTTGTGACTGGGGGTGTGCATGTTGATTTAAATAATGGCATAGAATGCCAGCCAATGAAATGCTCTGGCTTACTTCAAGTGTCACTTAAAATCTGTCCTTCTTCAGGAAGCCTTTCCCATCCTTCTTGCACGCTGATGCCGTCCCTCCAAAATTGTCTCCAATTTATCTTACAGGTGCTTTGTCTGTGCAGAGTGGTTTGCACGTTTTCTCCCCCATTATACTATGAACTCCTGGAGAGTAGGGATTGTCCTTTGCCTTTTTTGTATCCCCAGTGCTTAGCTCAGAGCCTGGCATGTAAGAAATATTGAATAAATAACAGTTGTCTGGAAATCAGCAGGCCAGGGTGTCAATCCCCAAGCTGTCAGATTCCGGTTCCATTAAGCTTCTGTCTTCTAGGGCTATCAACCTTCCTTCCTTAAGACCATGTGTATGCTCTTCCTGCTCCTAACCTTTCCACTAATTTTCCAATGACATTCAATTCACAAAGTCCATTTCTTAAATGATTGCTATGTGTCACACACTGTCTTGGGTCCTGGTGACATCAAGAAAAAATGAAAAAGGCAGTCGCTGACCTCAAGGTCCATAGGTATGGAGTCCATAGAATAATCAATCAGTCTATATTTGTGATGTGCTTACTGGGTGCCAGGAACTGTGCTAAGTATTGGGGACACAGAAGCAGGTAAAAGGCAATCCCTGCCCTCAAACAATCAATGAATACTTGGGCACATGTCCATGCTGCCGATTCCAAAGAACCATAGACCTTTGGGGTTTGGAAGAATGTTGGGGGTCATTGGGGGACCCATAGCTCCCCCAAAGAGCTCCCTAACAGCCCACTGATAAGTGACTGCTCTGCCATTGCTTAAAGCTGGCGTGCGACAGGACTCCCTGTTAGCTCCTAAGACAACCAGCTCCCCTTTGCAGTAGTTCCAAGGGTCGTGGGCACTTTCCTTCTTCTCCTACCATTGAATGGAAACACTTCAGGAGTCAGAAGGCCTGGATTCAAAACCTCCTTTGATTTTTCTATTGACATTACCTTGGCCAGAGCCCCCTGGGCCTCTGCAAAAGGAGGAGAGCTCCCCGACGCCATAGTCCTTCACTTCTGTTGGTTAGCATGTGCTCATCCGGGTGGCTGTCGCCTTCCTCGGGCGGGGCAGGTCCCTTAAGAGCAGGCACTGCTTCAGGTTGATGTTCCCTCTGCCCAAGCCCAGCAGTGTGTCTGCACACATGCAGCAGGTGCTGCATAAATGCTTATTAAATTAAATTGGACAAGATTTCAAGCTGAATCTCTAGACTCCATGTCTAGCCCTATTTCTGACCCCCCCTTTAGGTTTCTTTCCAACATCTTTTAAAGCTCTTAACCACTGGCTAAGGGAGACCTAGGCAAAAAATTAGCATTTCCCAGGGAAATCTTGTGTCATCATGCCTGGTGGCACCATACACTTAACCAGGCCTTCTGTTCTGGCCTGTGTATCTCCAGCAGATTCAACAAGATGATATCAGATGACCACTTGCCATACATTATAACTGGGATTCCTTTCCTGTTGGACGAGGTGGCCTCTGGGATCCCTTCTAGCTCTCAGATTCTGTACTTTTGTGATTTTGTTTGGAGACCTCCTCAGGAATGGTGAGGCTGTCCAGAATTCCTACCAGGATGAGCACTTCTTGGAAAAAGTGGCTTTCAAAATTCTGATTTTAATCAGAGTGGGTTCTGGGAGGGAAGCCATCCATTAAGACATATTTTTGTAGGGGCGGGTAGGTGGCGCAGTGAAGAGAGCACTGGCCTTAGAGTCAGGAGGACCTGAGTTCAAATTTGGCATCAGACACTTAACACACTTACTAGCTGTGTGACTTTGGGCAAGTCACTTAACCCCAACTGCCTTCCAAAAAAACCCCCCAAAAATATTTTTGTGACATTTGGTCCTTGACAAGATCCTTTGAGTCAGAGGTTTATTCATTAATTCACTTAATAAACATTAACTATCCAGTCTGCTCTTGATAGTATGCTAGGCTCTGGGGATTCAAAGGCAGAAATGACATGGCCCTTGCTCTCAGAGAGCTTACATTATAATGAAAGAGCCAAAATTTAAATAATTAGAGTCATTTACAAGTTACAAACAGAATTAAAGGAAGGGAATCTGAGAGGAGGAGACATTAGTAGCTGTGGGAGGGGGATAAGGAAAGGTCTCCTGCAGAAGATAGTAAGTGGAGACTTGAAGGAAGCCAGGGCAGCCAAGGGTCAGAGTATTCCAGGGATGGGGGACAGCCAGAGATAAAGAGGAAATGGGAGATGAAGAGCGGCTAGACCACAGAGTGGGTGTCCAGCGGATTCAGCCCAAGACAGAAGAAGATGAAAGACTCTTAGAAGTCAGCTAGTCCAGCCTTCATTTGAGGAAACAGTCCCAGAGAAGTTAGGTGACTTGCCAAAGGAGTCACCAGCCATTCCCAGCCAGGAGCAAGAATTTGGACTTGAACACAGTTTCTCTGACTCTAAATTGGTCATATTTTGCCCAGTACCCCTGCTGCTCTCCAAGAGAAGAATCCCCTTGCCAAATGTTCCCCCCAAAGGAATACATTTGTAATCTTCTTACTCTCCATATGGTCATTGATCCTGTCAGTTTGGTTGGCCCCAGGGGAAAGTCAGATATAATTTTCATCACATCTGTAATGTTTCAAATGAGAAGAACCCCTAAATTGTCCATATTGGGACAGTTACTGTGAGAACTGAGAATTCTCAAAGCAATTATCTGATCCCTGCTTGGGAAATTACATCTTTCACCATATTAAACCAGAGATGTTCTGCACAGAGGACTGGAGGGGCTTAATAAGGTAATCAATAAATGTATAAACTGCTTTTCTCTGTGATGAAGTCACCCGTTGAGGTAATGCATAGCCCAGGGAGCATTTTGGACCCCTGTGTCTTTCTGAAGAAGATTATAAAAGAAGAAAGAGAAAACAGTAAATTTTCCACACTGGCTTCCTGAGTCTGAAATAATTTTGGAACTGAGACTAGAGATGAAGGTCTCCCTTTGGTATTTAGCAAATGCATCCCTTAAAAGCTTAATTTAAACACCAAGAGCTAAGAGATGGGAAAAACCTTCCACTAGGCCAGTGATGCCATTCCCAATGGTCTACACTGTGGTGCTTGGTCCAGTCTATTTTTAAATGACTCCAAATCACTAGGCTTTCAGCCTGGTCTCAGGGGGGTCCATCTGGGTCTATATAGAGGAAACACAGGCATATTTCCTGATGTTTCTTGAATCAGAAATGTCACCTCAACTCAGCCAATGTGTCCTTTACAAGTGACATTCTTCCTAATGAGGGTCTATGGCTGCCTTGGACTTGGGTCAGGCTGGCATAATGAGCCGTCATGGATCCTGGCCTCTTGTGAATTTGCACTGGTGATCAATTTCAGTTGTACCTGGGTCCGGTCTGTGACAGTATTGACAGTGGCCCACTCTGCCCACCATGAAGCCCGAGTTAACTTGTCTTTGCACTGATCACATCTTTCCCTGGCCTAGTAAATTTTGCCTAATGGGATGAATTCAGTTAATTATTTTGGGAAATATGGGGGGTCATTGATTAGAGACTTATTAACTTCCTAAGACAGGAAGTTCTTTGAGCCTCTTTGAGGAAAAAAATCCTCTAGATCAATGAGTTTCTTGGTACCTGTAGATTCTTTTTTTTAAATAACTACTTATTTATAGAATTTTCTCTTTTCCTGCCCTGAATTCACTGCCTGTCAACTCAGTCCTGTAGGGCTAAGCTCAGGAAACCCAGAGAGAAGGATGTTGAAAATTGACATGGAGCCACTCAGCATTAGGGAGCCTTCCCTCACAAAGATGGGAGACAGTGGGTAGGATGGCACAGATCTCAGGTGGGAGGGAAAGGAAAGGTGCTTCTTTTACTTACTATCAGCATAGCCAAAAGAACGAACACATTTAACTCCTTGAAGATTGGAAAGCTCTGGGCTGCCTAATTGAGGGGACTCCTGGAGTTGCTCATCTTTGAAGAACTTGAAGGGTCAGAGTTCTGGTCCTGCAAAGGTGTCCTCTTGTTTACAGATGAAATGATTGAGACCAAGGAAAGGAAATGACCTACCCAAAGTCAGGCAAGTTCTGTGGGAGAAAAGAAATGTAGCTCCAGGGCTAAAAGTGCCCTATAGGTCATTTGGTCCAGCCCATCTTACAGAGGAGGAAACTGAGGCATGAGGAAGCTGAATGCCCTCTCCAAAGTCCCAGAGCGGGAAATGTCAGGGACATGATTTGAACCCAGAGTCCTCTGCTTCCAAACCCAGTGCTATTTTCTCTGTACTTGTGATGTCTTTCCATGTATGAGAGCTGACATTTCCATAGTTTATTTTATGGTTTTTAAAGTATTTTTCATCCAAAATCTCATTTGGACTTCATAATATCCCTCAGAAGGGGCAGCTACAAGTATGGATAGAACATTGTTGGTCAACTTGGAGGGGCCTAGAATGATAATGTCAGAGCTAGGAAGGGCTTCAGAACAGGGGATGGCAGAGCTGGGAGGAGCCTGAGAACAGGGGATGGCAGACCTGGGAGAGGTCTCAGAACAGCGATGGGAGAGCTGGGAGGGGCATTAGGACATAAGGTAATAACTGATATGTATAGGATATATTGAAGCCTGAAAAGTACTTTACCTTCATTTTTAACCCACAAACATTTCTTGAGCCCTTACTGAGTGCCAAGGCCTAGAGATACAAACACAGAGATGAAAGTGGGCCCAGCCTCAAGTAGCTAAAGTCTGAGAAGGGAGTTGACCCGAAATCTCTAACTACATGCACAATTTCTGTATTTGGGGGCCTGGTTGGGAGACTTCATCAATGTTGAGAGCTCTCTGTAAAGGAATCTCCCTTTTCTTTGCATGTAGTGACTCTCCATCGATTGTCTTAGAAATGTGTCTGGGAACACAAGTGAAGTGATTTGCCCAGGTCCACTAGTGTCAGAGAGGGGACTTCTGGTTGTTAGCTCCCAATCCCACCATTCTACACCACCTGATACAAAATGCAGGGTGCCCCAAAAGTTTGAGTGTGGTTTAAACCTTACTAACTGGTAATTGGGCTGAGACTTTTGGAGAAACTTTGTATAAGCACAATTCACATGAGGTCATTCTTTTGGGAGGAAGCACAAGCCCCTGGGAAGGAGGGGAGGGCCTCATAGAGCAGGAGGCATTTGAGCTGAGCTGAAGAGGGAAAGTATTCCGAGTGAGTGTGGGGCACAGCTGGGAACGGAATCAAGACTAGCTTGGCCAGTCCTCTACCAGTCCAGTGATAGCTGATATCACTGATATCATCATCTAATCCTCACATAGCCCTCTGAGTAGAGAATCCATGTGACAGGTGAAGAAACAGAAGCTGGGGAGATGAGGACACTTATCCAGAGTCACACAGGACATCTCAGAGGAGGGATGAAAGCCCTAATCTGGCTGACTTTGAATCCAATACCACATTGTCCTGACTATGCTGGGAACTGACCCATATAGAAAGCCTTATTTGAAGCCCATTGACCACAGAGTGTATATTCCCTTCTAATTCCTTCAGGGAAATATATTTTTGTCATATTTTGTTTCTTACATCACTAGACTTTTCCCAGAATCCCCTGCACCCCAGAGCAATCCCCTCCGATATTTAATCTTTTTGTAGGAAAAGGAGGAAGAAAAGACAAAAAAAATCATTAAAATTTGTGAATATGTTGAAACAGTCTGAAAGTCTGCACAGCATACTGAAATGTCTTCTCATATTTGCTTTTTCAGGCCAGTTTGTTCTTGTAATTTTGCAACATTTACTTCCGATTGTTTTGTGATTGTTCTTTCTTTTTGCATTGTTGAGTCATTATGTGGATTGTGTTCTTGACTTTGCTTACTTGCCTCTGCATCAGTTCATGTAAAAGTTTCTATATTTCTCTGTACTTATCACATACATTGTTTCATACAGAACTTAATATTCCATTAAATGTATACATCACAATATGTTTAGCTATTTCCCAAGTGATAGACATGGACTATCTTTCTAACTCTTTGTTAATAAATCAACAAGCATTTATTAAGTGCTTTCTATGTGCCAGGAATTGTGCTAAACTCTGGGAATACAGATAAAAACAAAAAAGAACAGTCTCTGTCCTCAGACATTTTCTATTCTAATGGGAAAAGACAATGCATAAAAGACAGCTGAAGAGGGATAGGGGAGATGGTACCCCAGCTTGGGACAAGTGGAAAAGTTTGGAGAGTCAGGGGCAGATCAGGGGAAGCAGTGAAGGAATGATTTTGATTAGCTTGAGCTCTCCCTAAAAATGGACATTTGAAGAGGAACTCAACAAAAAAAAAAGAGGGGCTGCAAAGGTGGAGACATGTTCTATGGTCATGAGACTTCTGGGACATGGCAAGAAGTACAGTCAGGAGCAAGGACCTGGGAAAGAAGTGAAGGGGTTGCTAAAACATACAGACACACACACACACACACACACACACATATGCACACACACGCACACACACATACAGACAAAACGCTGCTGTAAATGTATATGGATTTGTTCCCCCTCTTAACAGTAACTTTAGGGACAACTAGTTGGCATGGTGGATAGAGAGCCAGATAGAGTGCTGGCCCTGGAGTCAGGAGCACCTGAGTTCAAATCCAGCCCTAGATATTTACTAGCTTCTTCCTGGGTCACTTAACTCTGAATGTCTACCCAAAAAATAAATAAATAAAAACCCAATAATTTTGACTGGGTGTTGGCCTAGTAGTGGAATCTCTTGGTTAAAGGAAATAGACATTTAATAATTTTGTTTACATAATCCTAAATTACTGTTCAAAATGATTCTGTTGGTTTACAGATCCAATAGTGTACCTATTTTCCCCAAAACTTTTCTGACTTTGATTACTACGATTTTTTGTCATCGGTGCCAATTTGACAGGTGCGAGGTGAAGCCTCAATCATCGTTTTGGTTTCCATTGTTCTTATTATTGTTGATTTGGCCATCTTTTCATGTGGTTGTTAACAATGAGTGTTTCTTCTTTTGGAAATGGTTTGTTCATATGCTTTGACTCCTTGTCTATTGGGAAATGGCTTTTGTTTTTATGAACTTATTTGTTACTGAGAAATGTGATAGATTCCCCCACACATACATTTCAGCTGCATCCCTAGTTATCCTTGCTTTTCAGTATCATGTAATTATCTTTATTTTATGTTTAGTAATTGCCTCTATCCATTCGTTGATTAAAACTACGCCTTCTACTGATGGTTGTGAGAGATCATGATGTACCTCTCTTCTTCTTTATGATGTGGACCTTAATGTGAAAGTCATGTCTCCATTTTCAATTAACTGTAAAGTACAGTGTAAAGTGCTAGTCTAACTTCTTCCAGATAGCTTTTCCCTTCTCCCTGGGTTTTTTGTCAAATAGAAAATTCTCTCCTAAGAAATTTGTGGCTTTTAGTTTACCAAAGACTAAATGGTTGAGCCCCGTTGTTTCTGAGTCTCCCTTGCTTATTCTGTTCCATTGATATATTTTTAAGTAAGAAACATGGTCCTGATACCTACTACTTTATAATACTGTTTGAGATCTCTTCTTTCTGGTATCATCATTTCCCTACTTTTTTTCACAGATTTCTTTGATATGACAGGTCTCTTGTTTCCCCAAATGAATTTGGCTACTTTATTAAATCTGTAAAATATTTCTTTGATTATTTGATGTGGCATTAAAACTGTAAATTAACTTTTCATGGTCATTTTTGTCACTGGCATGGTCCGACCATGAACACTGAATAGTCCTCAAGCTATCTAAGTTTTCTATTTCTTTAAGGAGTACTATGTAACTGAATTGACAGAAGTGGCTTATTTGCTTTCATAGATTGCCTAGATATTTTATTCATTTTAAAATTTATTTTGAATGGGACTTACCTTTCTGTTATTGCCTCTTGGATTTTGTTATTATTATATAGAAATGCCTTGTGGGTTTGTTTTGAAGCCTGAAACATTTCTGAAGCTAATTACCTCAATTAGTGTCTTTGATGTTTCTGTAGGATTTTCTAAGTAAACCATCATGTCAACAGCAAAAAAGGCTCATTTCGTCTCCTCTTTTCTATATTTACAGCTTTAATCTCCCTCTCTTATCTTTTGCTAGCATTTCTAGTACTATATCAAATAGTAATGAGGAGAGTGGGCATCCTGGCTTCACTCACATGATTATTGACAAAGCTGTTTACGATGCTTGCTTTTTGTTTTCGATAAATACTTGCAATCGATAAAGCGATATTTAAAAGACGGGTGGCTTTTTGTCAAAGGCTTTGTCTTAATACATATCAACTGGCTCTGGATTTTTTTTTTGTTTTAATATATTTGATTATGTTAATTATCCTTGCTATAAACCCAAGCTCTATAATGAATGAATTTCTGGATGAATTGTTATCCTCTATCTAACAGAATTTTGTTTAAACCTCTCAAACTGATATTGATTAATGGTATCAGTTTCCCTTTCCTGATTTAAGATTTAGTATTAGGACTATATTTGTCTCATAAAATGAGTCTGGCAGAGTTTTTTCCCAATCTTTGAAAATAAGTAGTACGTGTGTACACAAATGATTCTCTAAAAGTTTGATAGAATTTCCTGCGAATCCATCAGGACCAGAAAGTTTCCCCCTCTCATTTAGTAGTTACACTCTTAGGTTGATTTCCTTTTCTGAGATTAGATTATTGACAATCACTATTTGATCTTCTGGGTGGTGAAGTGGTGCAATGAATAGAGTTCCAGGCCTGACTGGAATCAAAGTTCAAATTCAGCTTCAGACACTTACTAATTGTGTGACCCTGGGAAAGTCACTTAACCCTGTTTGACTTAGTTTCCTCATCTGTCAAATGAACTGGAAAAGGAAATGGCAAACTACTTTGCCAAGAAAATCCCAAATGGAATTCCAAAGAGCTGTACATGACTAAAAATGACGAAATGAAAACATTTGGTTTTCTCTTACCAAAAACCTGCTTATTTTTCCCTAGCACTAGCCTGGGCTCTATGGGATATACAGTTGGTTATTCCTCTGTAAATGGGATGGGACAGTCTGGTGCCAGCTGGCCATGGGGCTGTTTTTCTAGCTGTGGCTGAGGGTTTGTGCTGAGCAAGTGATAAAATGGTTTGCCCAAGCAAGGAGAGCAGTCTGTGGCCATGGAATAGAGTCGTTCTCTGTGGGAAGCTGAGTGTCTCCTAAGGAGACGGCCTTGTGAGCTAACCACTTGAACTAACCAAATATGCTTACTAGAAGGTGGAAAAAACCCAATACCAACAATAAAGCATCTTGGACTCCCAAAGGTATTCTTTCTTAGATGCTTTCCCAGGGAGTCAGCCCCCTGGAGCTCCCATGACCTGGCCTCCATGACTACTTGTGCAACGAGATCACATCATCTGCCATTTTTCCTGTGACACTGGATGCAGCATTGGGTCATACCCTATCTACTATTCTGCCATGTTCCTGAGGTACATTTCTTTATGTAAGGCACATGTTACTTAAAAAAAATAGTTTCCAAATGTTGATGCAGCTAGGAAGCATACTAAGTCCTCCCTCCCCCCCCCTTTCTCTCTCTTTTTCTCTCTCTCTTTCACTCTCCCTCTCCCTCCCTCCTCTCCTCTCCCTTCTTTTCCCTTCCTGTCTTCTCCATTCCTTCTGTCACCTTCCCTCCTCTTCTTTCCTCCTATCTTCTCCTTTCCCCTCCCCTCTCTCCCTTTCTAAGGGATAGCTTCCATAAATTGACTGAATGATCTTGGCCAAGTAACTTGCCCTTTATTGACCTTAGTGTCCTCCTATGTTAGATGAGGGGATTGGATTCAACCTTCAAGGTCTTTTCGACCCCAGGATCCACAGTTCTATGATAAAAAAAGTCATTCTCCAACTCTGAACATCACTTTCCTCCTTTGTATAAAACAAAGGCATCAGCTCAATTCAATTCAATAACTATTTATTAATTCCCTACTGTGTGCCAGTTGCCAAGGCAGCTAGTGGCACAATGGATAGAGCACTGGACTTGGAGTCAAGAAGATTTGAGTTCAAATCTGACCTCAGATACTCACTAGCTATGTGACCCTGGGCATGTCACTTAACCACTATTTGCCTAAACTATAGGGGAGTGAAATGGCAAATCAATCCAGCATCTTTGCCGAGAAAACCCCACACAGGGTCACAAGGAGGTGGACACAACTAGACAAATGAACAACACTCTATACCAGACACTGTGCTATGTCCTGGGTATATACAAATAATAAGAAGAAATCTAATCCATGCCCTCAAGATGCTTACACTATAACAGAGAAAGCCAACACAGGAAAGGAGTCAGGAGAGCCCGGGGATCCCGGTGAGCCAAGCAGAACTGCAGATGTGACATGGAGAGAGCTGGGAGGAGGCTAGAACTCTGGGCTCCCTCAAGATCTAACATTCCATGATGCTGTTTTGGGGATGGTCCTGACCTGGGATTCCACCAATGCTGACAACTTTGATGACGTTCCTAACAATTCGGGTCGGATAAGAATCACAGTAAGCTAGCGATTAAATGGAACTATAAGGTTTGCAGAGCATGCTACAGATGTTATCTCATTTGACCCTCATTACAAGTCTGGGAGGTGGGTGCTATTATTATCCCCATTTTATAGGTAAGGAAACTGAGGCTAAGTAGTTTTCCCAGGGTAATACAGTTTGTAAGGATTTTTACACAGAATTTTGGAGCGAGCCGACATCACCATGGGAGGGTTTAATTCCTCCCTCGGTGGCTCAGATCTTGCTGAGGTCCTGACCCCTCCTCTCCACCGTCGTAGGTGTAAGATGTCCTAGATTGGATTTTGCCTAAGATATCTGTTTTCCTCTGGGGTAGAGTGTCTCCTTTGCTTCACTCAGGGCTAACTAAACAATGGTTTTGTATTTTGCAAAGCTTACTTACTGAGTTATTTTTAATTAGATGAAGTATTGTGCCATCTCTAAGAAAAAAAAGGTCATCCCAATTACATAGCATGTACTCTCTTGACAAACTCTCAGGGATTGTCCATTTCTCCTATTATATAGGAATTCCATCATTTCCAATATTGCTTAGAATAAGCAGTCCATTTTTGCCCCTTTCATTATGTGAAGATTCCTGTTAAAGTGATGCTTGCTGTGTCGGGATTTGCCCATGACTAGACAGATGCAGAGGTCCATAGGCATGCACAGGGGTGGGGATAGCACGAACCAGTCAGATCACTGATCCCTCAGGATGCAAACTCCCCTGCCTAAGATGCATTGAAATTGGCAGAGCGTACAACAGTAAGAGGAGGCGATTGTCCCTCTGGCCTCTATCCTGCTCAGACTACATCCAGATTCTTAAATTCCATTCTGGGTGTCATGTGTTAGGAAAGACATTGATGGTATGGACTGTGTCTAGAGTACGGCAGCCAGGACAAGAGAAGAAAACAAAGCTTACTCCATATGAGAATTATTTGGAGGGACCTGGGCATGATTAGACTGGAAAAACCAAGACCAAAGTGGAGGGGGGAAGGGAGATATGACCTTTGAGGTCATCTAGTCCAACCCCCTTCATCGTCTAGAAAAGGAAACTGAGGCTTAGGGAATTCACAGGGTCATAGATTTATAAATGGAATGAACCACAGTAGCAATAGAGGCTATAATCAGAATGGATTGCTGCAGAAGGTGCTGGGTTCACCTTCCCTGGAGGTTTTCCACTAGAGGCTGGGCAGTCACTTGTTGGGGATGACATAGAGGGGGAGTCCTGGCTGGGCCTGGGTTGGAATCATTGGCCTTGGCAACCCCCATTTTTCGCCTTTAGAAAACACTATCAAGCCCACGTGATTCCCTTTCCTTTTCTTCAATGACAGATGTTTCCATCCAGTGTTACCCTGCTGTTTAGATTTGGAAGAATCCCTCTAAGTCAAGCCTCATTCCTTCCTATTCTGAAGTCCTGTGGTCCTGTGACTCTCTTTCTTGCTTGTTTTTGGCTCTATCAGATCTGCCTCCTTAGCTCCTGAATCTCCTTTGTTGGGAAGCCTTGCCCTCTGTCCCCAGGGCTGCTGGATAGCTTTCCTTCATCTGCCTCAGTCTTCCCAAGAGAAGGATGCAGTGGTCTAAGTCAGGGAGAAGGACAGTCATTTCAGATGACTAGGCATCCCCCGAAGTCCTGCAGGGTGGAAGGCGGATGCAGAGAAGGGAACCTAACAAGAGAGGACTGTCCTTACCCAACAGTGAGGTCATGGAGTGAGCCATGAACTAGAGGGAGTCCTTTGCTTATCAACATTAAGGCAGGTCTGGATGGAAATTTATGTTCCTGCAGAAAAGAAAAGGGGACTGTTCACGTTTTATTCTGTTTTCTAATGGTAGGTAATGTAGGAAGAAAGGATGGAAATACCCTTTGGGGCTGTAGAGCTGATCTTGGTGAGAGGACTTGAGTTCAAATCCTAACATCACTACTTTCTGTCTGTGGGATCACAGACAAATCATATTTCCATGTTCCTCAGTTTCCTCTTCTGTAAATGAGAGGATCAGGGGCAATGACTTCCAAAGTTCCCTGCCAACTCTGTTTTCTTATAAAAATGTGTTAATGTACACAAAACATGTAAAGGAAAAATGCAATTAGGATGGAAGAGGTGAGGACAGAGAACAAGACTGTCATGGAGACTGAGGTAGAAGGTACAGTCAGAGACAGCTGCAGTCTAGAAGACCTAGAGACACACAGCCCCAGAGAGACAGAAGGACACATGAAGCAAGCCTGAGACAGCAAGGTAGAGAGAGACAGAAAGATACAAGGGCAAAGAGGCAGAGAGATGTACAGACAGACGAACAGAGTGGGACAGAAAGCAAGCCTGAGGCAATCAGGGAGGATGACAGGGCTTCCTGAGGATGCTTCAGACTTTTTAGCTGTTCCTTGGTATTCTTCTGACATCTGTCTCTGGTGTTTGATGACATTGCCAATGCCGAAAACATCAAAGGATGGCTTTGCTCCCCAGGAATATAGAGATTTTAGGCTCTGAACTTCTATAAGGGAGGAGCCAAATTGATTTTTTGACTATAAATTTCCCAATGGCCTCTCCTGTCTGGGAAGCTCTGTTATAGGATATGTCTGAAGAGAATGCCATTTGTACCTCTCCTTGAAAATCCCTCTTCTACTGAAACCTGAGCTACATCTGAGCATGGATAGACACTTTTATAATCAGGCTTTGCAGAGTTCTCAAAAAAAGCCTGCAATTTATTTAGAAATAGATTGTGGTTGCAATGGGTATCTCTCATTCCTGGGCATATTTCCATCCTCGGGCTACTTACTGGAAGAGATTTCTCCACTGTACTGTGTTGTGAAAATGCTGGCAGCATCAAATCTGACCCCTCTTTTTGTGACTTTCTTTATAAAGAGAGTTCTCACATTGGAGACGTGCTTGACCCACTGGGGCCAACTTTCTTTTTTCTTTTTTTTTTCTTTTCTGCTTTTTGGAGGGCAATTGGGGTTAAGTAACTTGCCCAAGGTCACACAGCTAGGTTTTTGTTTGTGTATGCGTTAAGTGTCTGAGGTCGAATCTGAACTGAGGTCCTTCTGACTCCAGGGCCAATGCTCTACTCACTGTGCCACCTAGCTGCCCCTGGGGCCAACTTTTTGAAGGACTCAGGCAAGTTCTGAGGGACAGCAGGGCAAAGTCAATAGAGCCCTAGACTGAGTCAGGAAAATCTGGCTTCAAATCCTGCCTGAGAGACCTCTCAGTTATATGACCTTGGACAAGTCACTTGCTTCACTTCTCTGGGCCTCAATTGGGGCTGGGGAGTGACTTGACGACCTCTGAGGTTTCTTCCACCTCTGTATTTACTATGTTTCAAAGTCATTCCATGATAAAAGGGAAAAGAAATTTTATTGAAAGATTTTTGTTCTTTTTTCTTTCCTTTTCTTATTGAGTCAATGAAAGACCAGAACAATATAGACCATCAAGTGCCGTCTCAGAATTGATTGGAAATGTATCTGCATCCAGATTTAATGACTGATCAAGCAATAAGACTATAAGGCAAAGGGAGGCTGGGAGCCTGAGGAGTTTGGTATGGTGGGTCAGCTTTCCCTAATCTCTCTTGATAAACAGGGTTAATCACTCTGCCTCCCTCATGACAATGTGCAAAGATTGGAAAACCCTTTGTAAAACAGCCAGTACTGAACAGAGATGCTCCAAAAAAGGAGAAAGATGGGAAAGGGAGAGCATGGGGGATACTGACCAAGAGACAGCTTTGGTCACAGGGCTAGAACTGAAGAGGACCAAGGTCTGGCTGAGGAATGTGGACTGACAGTTTAAATAACCAAAACTAAAATGGAGCAGATTGGGTAAGACAGTGTTTCCACTCTTTAAATGAATGGCCTTATTTCCAGAAATTTCCCAATTGGGAAGAATTCATGAATCCCGAGATCTCTGAAATGGAAGGGACATTAAAGCAAGCTCATCCAGCTTGTATCATAGCAGGAATCACCCCTCTCACATCCCTGGCAAGGAGTCTTCCCCATGACTTTTTCTTGAAAGGCCTGCAGTGCTGGGAACCTGCCCATTCCACCATTGGACATCACTAATTGTTGAGGATTTTTCCTAACGTTAGCCCTAAATGTGTATCAGAACTTCCAAGTGTGGCTTCTAGCTCTCCCCTGGGACCAAGCAGAGCAAGCAAAAACCCTCTTCCATGCAGTAGGTATCAAGTATTTAAAGATGGCTGCAAAGCATCATGGATCAGTGGAAAGATAGATCCAAAGATACATCAAGGGCTAACTATTATGCTAAGCATGAGGAATGTAAATATGCACAAGTAAGACAATCCTTACCCTCAAGGAGCTTGCATTCTAAAGGGCAAAGCAACACATCCAAGGGCACTGAAAAGTGAGGGGAGGTACCTCTAGGGGCAGAGTAGAAAAATCAGGAGTGGGTGGACTTTGCATGAAATAGCAGTCTTGGGCAGGATGCTGGTCTGATGAGGGGTCCTGAGGGCAGAGGCATCTTTAGGATGAGGGGGCTGTTCTTACGGAGGCAGAAGATAGAAGATGACTGAGTAGAATGTGGAGAGTCAGGAAGAGAACAGGGAGATAAGTGAGCATGGCTGGCAGAGTGCTGGATTGGAAGTCACAAGACCCAACTTCACATCCTGTGTATTCTTTGCAAAATCACTGCAGCACCCTGTAGGACTCGATTCCCTCCTCTGGGAAAGAAAAGGGGGTGAACTAGTTGGCCCCTAAGCTCCCTTCTGGTTCTAGATCTATGATGCCCCACTTTCTTCACCCCAACCCTACTGCCTCCCATCCCTCCCCCACTCAAATCTTTTCTCTAGGCTAAATGTCCTTCTTATGGCATGATCTCAGAGCTGGTTCTTCATCCTGGGCATTCTCCTCTGAATGGCCCCCAGTTGATAAGTGTCCTTAAAATGTAGCACCCAGACCTGAATACAATACTCCAAATAGCGGACTTAAAGAAAAAAACTGGACCCCAGGGCAATTACTTCCTCCATTCTGTCTTCCCATAATCTAAATTCACATTTTCTTTTTGGGGTGCCATGCCACACCATTGACCTATCTGGAGCTTTCAGCCCACTGGAAGGCCCAGGACTATCTCAGGTAAATTAATATCTATGCATGCCATTTTCTATTTTACACTTATGACACTCATTTTTGGACCTAAATGTAAGACTTTAAATTTGTCACTATTAAATTCCATGTTACTCTATTACATCCTAATATTCTAGCCTGTCACAATCTTTTCTGAATCCTGGCTCTGTCCTTCATCTATCAGCTCTTCCTCCCAGATCTGTGTGATTTTCAGATCTGACAAACCTATGGTCTTATCCAGGTCACTAACATGAATGTTAGACAACACAGGACCATGCACTGGTGTCAGGGCCTCTCCATTGGACATCTCCAAGTTGACATTGAGCCATTAATTACCACTGGTTGTTGAGTCTACCCAACCACTATTAACTATGAGTGGATGGGTCAATTGATTCAAAGTTTTCCAGATCCCCTCAGTTATTCAATTATTTAGCCAAGATGTCTCCATCATTTCCACATACCCAGTAGAAGTAACTTTGTCATTCCTAGCAAAGGCATAAATAGGAATTGATGAAGTATAATCTTGAATTCTTTTTTTTGTCTCCATGCTGCTTGAGAAATTTAAGCATGCTAAATTCCAAGGGATGTCACAGCAACACTTCAGGGCACTGATGTGGGGCATCCATGTCCTCATCAAAATGGAAAACCAACACCAGAGAGAAAGGATTCATTTCAGCAGACTCATTGTACAGGAATATTTTTCCCATAACACATCTCTTCCATTTTCACTCTAAAATGACCATGTTGAGAATTTCATGTTTCAGGTGAAAAGGCATTTATAGGATTTGTGAAAGGGAGGACATATTTCCTGAAATGAATGTTCTCCCTCCTCATCACTGCGTCCCGGATTCCTTCAAGTCCCAGCTGAAGGCTAACCTCCCAGAAGAGCCTTTTCCAGGTTTCATTAATCCCAGTGCCTTGCGTCTCAAGTTCTACTTAGCTTATCCTAGAGAGACCTTGTCTGTTCATATTTGGGGGAGGGGTAGATTGTCTTCCCCATCACACCATGAGCTCCTTGAGAGCAGAGACTGCTTTTTGCCTTTCTTTGTAGCCCCAGGAAAGAATGTGCCACATAGTGGTTGCTTAATAAATGCTTGTTGTTGACTCAAAATACTATAAATCATCCATAGGAATGTCCCAGTTTTGTAATGATTATGGGAAGACAGCAGTTTTTAACCAACCAATCCAAAGATGGACTCCAAGGCCAGGCAGATCAATTAGAATTCCAGGGGTGCCTCAGGCCAATCCCATCAATGCTGTCATCTATGCCTCAGTTTCCTCAATGCAAAATGGAAATATCGGCCCGTCCTGTGAGGTTGTTACTTGGAACAATTAGGCCTGGGATTGAAAATGACGTACCATTTCTTTTACTCCTATCTCTGAAATGAAATGTAGCACGTGGACAAACTTCAGCAAAATGTCCAAGGAAAACGAGAATGCTTCTGGATGAATAATTACTGCCGGGTTGCAGGGGCCTCAGGGAATCCCGGACAGGGTGGGGCAGTGCCAGGAGTGCAGAACTGAGAGACGGATGGCCTGGGTTCACATTAGAGCCACGTTACGAACCTACTGTCTGTGACCTGAAGCAAAACACTTCTAAACATTTATTAAGAGCCTCATGTATATTCCAGGCACTATGCTAAGTAATGTGGATAGAAGAAAGTCCAAAGACAATCCCTGTCCTCAAGGACCCCACAGAATGATGGGGGGATAATTTGCAAACTCCTGTGTATAAACAAGCTCTATTCCTTTCTCCTTATAGTATAGAGATTGAGCATAGAAAAGGTTTGGCTGAGCCATAACCTCTCACTCTACAGATGCCCACACTAGCCATTTCAGAAGTCTCTTTCCAGCTTGAAATTCTGTGATTTGCTTATAGTGGAGGGGGAGAGGGACTAAGCCTTCAAAAAGCACCTACTATGTGCTGGGAACTGTGTGCACAACTAGTAAGTGTCTGAGGTTGGAATTGAGCTCAGGCCTCTTTGACTCCAAGCCTGGTTGTCTATCAGCACCACCAAGGAGAGGATGGAGGTCAATGAAAATAACTTTCTCTTTCCAAACCAGGGCCACAAGGATCACCTTCCATGACCACTCTGTCCATAAGCCTCCATCTGCCTCCAGCATCCTTGGCATCTCTTCATGGATCATAGGATTTAAAAGCAGAAGGTGATTCCCAAAGGAAGTCACACCTGCCCATCCCCTCCTTTCCCATTCTTGCCTCATTCCCTATCACATCTCGAGAATTTCTAAGGATGTTTTTATCTCTGTATTTGATCAGGATAGAGCATAGCATAGTGGGAAGAATGGTGGCATCTGGAGTCAGAGGACCTGGGTTCAAGGCCCACTTGCCTGGAAAGCCAGCACAGGGACTGAGACAAGCCTTGAGCCTGTAGTGGAACTTCCCCAGGTCTCAGTTTGCTGGTAGTAAAATGGTAGAGCTAGGTTAGACAGCTGCTAGGATCCCTTACAGCTTCAAACCTCTGGTCCTCTCATTGGTAGCTGGTGTTTGTCAAGTTGTCATTGCACTCAGTGAGGACCTATGGAGCTCCAAAGCCCCTTGCTAGGAGCTATGGGCACCAAGATAGAAAGCAGGGCTCTGCTTGCCCCTTTGGGGACCTTCAGTCTTGCTGGAGGAGACAGGCGAGATCCAAGATATGCATCTCCAACTCCTTCAAGCTTCCCCTTTGCTGCGCCACCACATTCCCAAGGGTGGGAGGGGCTCTCCTGACATTTCTATGCTGGGCCCACTCTGGGGAAGCCATTGGAGCTGCCTGATCCTCAGGCTTTTTATCTGTGAGACTGAGGACAGTGACTGCACTGGCAGCCTGCCTCACAGGATTATTGTGAGACTTGAAGGAAATGACAATAGTTCGGTGGTGCTGAATCATACGTTTAACTTATGTGGATCAACTATATGTTCTAGGTAAGAGAAAGAAAGAGAGAGAAATAAAGGAAGGAAGGAAAGAAAGAAAGAAAGAAAGAAAGAAAGAAAGAAAGAAAGAAAGAAAGAAAGAAAGAAAGAAAGAGAAAGAAAGAAAGAAAGAAAGAAAGAAAGAAAGAAAGAAAGAAAGAAAGAAAGAAAGAAAGAAAGAAAGAAAGAAAGAGAAAGAAAGAAGCAAAGGAGGAAGGAAAGAAAGGAAGATGATAGGAAGGGCAAGAAAGAATGGACAGGAAAGAGGGGGGAAAGGAGACAGAGATAAAAACAGAGAGAAGGAGTAAGAGGAAACACCATTTAAAGAGTACAGGACATTCTTCACACCACGCCATGAGTGGGAGACTGGAGTTGTGAACTGGCCAATTCCTTCAGTGAATCTAGGGTCCTCTTGCCCATCTGCTTCTCCTGGTGCCACTATCTTGCTTCATTAAGCATTTTCTAGTAGCTCCTCTTCATCCCACCCCCTGACAGTCCATTTGGATGCATGGGCTTATGGTGCCAATGAGAAGGGCAGCCTTAGCTGGGTCTCTTAACTGCTCAGCTAGAATGCCCCTTGGATGGCCAGGTGGCATTCTGAGCCTAAGGAGAAGTGAGAAAAAGAAAGAACGGACAGGGTCATCACCCCCTTGTATAAACACTTTCCCAGGAAGCCTTTTCAGGGATATTTCCTCCTAATCTTCAGTTTTCCTCTCAGTTAAGTCTTTCTCTGCTGGTTTTTTTCTAACTAAGTGGAAGTCCTAGCTCTCACCTCCTTCTGGACCAGTAGTCAAGCTGGGTTTTCTGTAAACAAAATTTACATTCATTTATTTCAATAGGAATTAACTCAGGTCCCTCCCTCTGCTTTCTGGCATTGATTGCAGTCTTTCAAATGTGCCTTAATCCCTCTCCAGGTAAAGACTGCTTGCTGATGCCACACTGGTCAAGATGGGCAGTTCAAAGGATTTTTAAGCACATTTTTTCAGATCGACTTTCGAACCCACCTCTTACAACTCATTGTAAAGCAGTGCTTATAGTGACATTAGCTCTTCCTCTCCCTCCCCGGCCCCTTAGGGAAGAGAACCACTAGGCCTGTCGTCAGGATGACCAGAGCTCCACCCCTGCGAAAGCTGTAGACACATTGTAGCTCTGTGACCCTTGGCAATCACTTAACTGGCCTCAGCCTCAGTTTCTCATCTGTAAAGTGGGGAGAATAACAGCTTCTATTTCAGGTTAGTTGTGAGAACCAAATGAGATAACATGCATGAAGCATTTTGTAAACCTTACAACTATGCTATTCATTATATGGTGCATCCACCCTTTCAAGTTATCTTAAGTTCAGTTCCCTCATTTTACAGATGATGGAGCTGAAACCCAGGGAGGTTGTGACTTGCCCAAGGTCCCACAAGTAGTAAGTATATAGCAGCCAACCTAGAGCAGTGCTCCTTCCAAGGCGGCTCCTGCAGCTCCTCCCCTCATCCCAGGCCCTGCTTTGCTTTCATTTGTTTGTTTTTCTCCCTTTTCTCAAACAGAGCTGAAGAATCCCTCTGGGCTATTTTCTCAGTTGGATATTATACACTTAGTTTTGGTCAAGTGAGGCAGCCTCTCAGTGAAAATCCAATGTAGCCCCAGGGACTTTACAAGAGGCACAATTTCATTGACGGGAAGTTTAAAAATCAATTTCGGTTTTAATTTCAGGAAGGTAATTTATTGGCTCCACCAGAGTCTGCTTCACAGCAGGTCATTCAGCCGGAGCTTCTCTATTGATCACAGTTTCTGACCCCAAAGAACACCAATCTCTATTGATCTGGGTCATTGGCTTGGATGGTGGATCATTGGTAAATGGGAAATGAAGCACAGCATAAAAGCGTGTGCATTCAGGTCCAGCCAGAAAAACATTAGCACCAGTGAACCTCATCCTTGAGGCCATGGTTAGTAAGGGGTGTGATGGCGAATCCTTCACCTCCAAGAACTGAAAGGGCATCCAGCCCACTTCCCCTGACTGATGATGGATGAATCACCCCAAAGCTACTCCTGATGCTAAGTCTATCCACCTCCCTCGAATTTAGACTGCCCTAATTGGTGGATGGCTCTGTCTGGGCCAAAATCTGCCTCCTTGTGACTTCCAGCTGACGCTTCTAGTTCTCTCACTCTCAAACTATACAAGGTAAGTGTAGTCTTTCTCCTTTCAGTGTGACATTCCTTTGAGGTCTGAAGGCTGTGACTGGGATCTACCCCTCCCCCAGCTCATCTCCTCTGTTGTTCTCAGACCCATTGCCTTTTATGTTCAGGGTGATTTCTCTCTATGAGATGGCATGTGATAGGAATGACAAGAAAAAATGAAATATTGAAGCAAAAACTTACAAAACTCCAACATTCCATTCCAGTGTGTCTGTGGTCATATGTGTGTTTATATATATATACACATACATATATATATGTATATATATATACATATATATGTATATGATGGTGTACTTGGGATGTATATATGTTTGTAACATCAATCTGTGTAACATCAGTCTGTAATATCAACCTGTAACATCAGTTTGTAAATGGGGTGCTTTGGGATCTATTTCTGTAAAATCAATTTGTAAAACCAGTCTATAAGATCACATTTCCACCCCCACCCCCAGCCTCAGAGCATTGACTCTGCCCCTTCCCCCTCCCAGCACTCTGCCCAGCAACAACTCATGACCTGTTTATCTCTGCTTGAAACAATAAGTTATCTATGAATCCTTCACTAAATGTAATCTCCCTTAGTTAGAGTGGCCAGCTGCACCATAAATTCTTCAATGCCCTATCTATAGGGTAACTCCTTAGTCAATTGTCCTTTAAGCACTGACCACTCCTTAACTCCTCCCCAATCCCACCCTTACTCACCTAGTTAGCATATCTTGACTCCTTAAAACTATGCCTGTGATCTCTGTAAGTTTGCAGGTTCCCTAAGGATCCTTGCCCACCTTGCTGTGCAGTGTAACAATAAACTTTACAATCTCGGCTCCAAAGTTTGCTTGAGCCTGGTGAATTCCTTCCAGACTGAATGGCAGGGTTTCTGGTCACTGATAGTGATCGGGGTCCCTGGCAGAACCTCTTACCCTTCCCTACCCCTTATCACCCTTTTCCTCTTCATATATATATATACACACACATATATATATATATATATATATATATATATATATATACAGTTTGTACCCTAAGGGGGCAAACAGGTGGTGTGGTGGACTGAGCACTGGGCTTGGAACCAGGGAGACTCATCTTCCTGAGGTCAAATCTGGCCTCAGACACTTACTAGCTGTGTGACCCTGGGCAAGTCACTTAACTCTGACTCAGTTTCTACATCTATAAAATGAGCAGGAGCAGGGAATGGCAAGCCACCCCAGTATCTCTGCCAAGAAAACCCCAAATGGAGTTATGGAGAATTAGACATGACTGAAACAACTGAATAACAACTGTCCCCTGAGACTGAAGATTACTGCCTGTCCCTGCCTGTAGGACATGAGGAACAGGGTTAGAAGTAGACTGGGATGGAGATCAGAAAGATCTGGATCCAAATCTAGGCTTGGAACCTCCTTGTAATGTGACCATTGCCAAATCACTTAGCATCCATGAGGCTCTTCCTTCTCTATGAACAGAGATGATACTTGTAGTTTCCATCTCCAAATTTGTTGTGAAATTCAAGAGATAATGTATGTAAAGTGAAAACTGCAAAGCATAATATATTGTTAGCTATTATTTATCTTTATCTACTTATTTATCTGCCTGGCCAACCCTCTGTTCACTTGTTTACTTATTTGTTATTTCATTTACACATTTGTTTAACTTATCTATCAACTATAACACCACCATCACCATCATCACCATCATCACCATCATCACCATCATCACCATCACCACCACCATCACCATCATCACCTTCATCACCACCATCATTACCATCATTACCATCACCACCATCATCACCCTCATCCTCATCATCACCATCACCACCAACATCATCTTCATCATCATTGCCATCATCCTCTCACATTTCTGTAGTGCTCACCAGGCCTTGTGTTACACACTTTACAATTATTGTCTCTTAAAGAACCCTGGAGTCTGAATACAGAGCCAAGAAGACTTTTAACTTTTTGCTTGTTGTTTGGTTTTTCTCTTGCAGTTTCCTCTTTTGTTCTGACTCTTCTTTCACAATGTAACTAATGTGGAGATATGTTTACCGTGATTACGTGAGTATAACCTTTATCAGATTGCTTTTTGTCTTGGGGAAGGGAAGAGGGAAGGAGCAGAGAGAGGGAGAGAGAGAAATTGGAACTCAAATTTTTACAAAAATGAATGTTGAAAACTACATGTAATTGGAAAAAAATATACTATTAAGAGAAAAATTACATATTAAAAATAAAGAAACAAAACAATTATTATCTCTTTACAATTATTATCACTTTATGATTATTTGATCCTCACAACAACCCTGGGAGGTAGGTGCAGTTATGAGGCCCATTTTACAAAGGAGGAAACTGAGGCAAGGAGAAGTAAAATGACTTGCCTAGGGTCACACAACTAATATCTGGGCCTGGATTTAAGCTCAGGTCTTTGTGACCCTAGTTATCTCACTCTATTTTTAAAATCAATTTATTTAAAGGGACTGAGTTTCTCTATGTCACCCAGGCTGGAAGCAGAGCAGCTACTCTGGCGCCCAACCCCACCACTGATTGTCATAGGAAATTTGTTAAGTTCTATTTCCTGTCAGGGCAGACTTGCCTCTCTTTAAGTGACTTGGTTTTCCCCACTCTCAGGGGCTCACTATATTGATGGTGGTTGTAGTGTAGAAACACAATTTGCTTTTAGCCTGCTCCAACTCGGACAATGTCACAGACTCCCCAGCAGTGTGTTCCCCCATGCCAGGAATTAGCTTTTATTTATTATCACATGAGAATAATTGGTTGAAAAGAGGACAATTCAAGCAAAAATGGTTATTAGGTAGGAAAAATGTGTTTACTTCACTGAATCATACCACTCTTTTTATTCAGTGGCCTGCTTATAGTCACAGTTCACAGCCTTTAAAAATGAGCAATAGGAAGAAGTCAAGGTGTCAGGAGAATGGTGGCCCAGGTTCACTTTTCCCTCTTCCATTTAAGAACTAAGTCTTTGAGAGAAAGCTGTCTGCACTGCCTTTCTGAGGAAGGCCACCATTTTGTGGTAAAATGGTCCCAAAAAATCCATTGAAAATGCTGAGGCTGACTGCAGTGGTGCAGCTCCCTGGGAAGCTGGGACTGATAGATTGCTAGGGCAGGGAGCTCTGACTACAGTGGGCTCTGCTAGGCAGGCATTTGTGTTCGGTTCAGCATTAGTACAGTGAGCTTCCAGAAAGGGTGGGGCCAGACTGCCTGATGAACTGAATCTGTCAGAAGCAAAGAAACCCCAGCTTCCATTCTGGCTCATTATGGGAATTGTGTTTTCACCTCGGGCAAAGCAGGGGGACTAGTCTTAAAAAAAAGAAAAAAAGCTATGGAGGGACTTTGGGGAAGGGATTCAGCAGTAACAACACCGGGCTTAGAGTCAGAGGACTTGGATTCAAATCATGGCTCTGGTCCTTCCTGAGCGACCCTTCCCTTCACTTTTCTGCGCATCTTCCTTTTTGTAAAATGAAGCCTGTGGTGATGTGATGTGATGTGATGACCCTGAGGTCCCCTTTAGCATTGGTTTCATAACCCCATGATCCTTTCTAAGGCAGGAATAATATGTCTCAAGTCGCTGATGCTTTCAAGATTCATTATCCCTGACTGTTCCAGAAAAAAACAAAACAAAACAAAACAAAACTAAGTGCTATCCTTTGTGGTACATTTAATCCCAGAAATAAAACACATCTGAGCACATAAACTGAAGCCTGGCTGAGCTGCCAGGAGAGCTGAAGGACCAAGTGGAAAAATTTGAAGACTCCCCAGAGAAGGAGGCAGGTGTCTGCTCCTCCAGGGCCACAGGGTGGGGGAAAGGGGGCAGGGTCCACTTATGTGCATATGCACCTGGTGTAGCCCTGGAGTATTAGATGGCTCTTAACTGTAAAAGTCAATAGGAGCCCAGCGTCTATATGGCACTTTGGCTTGGCTGCTTGCAATCTTTCACATGTCACATTATCTGGAGGATTTAAGGTATGTCTAAAATAGGATTTTAATAGACTCTGTAGAGACAACTTCCAAAAATAATCAAGAGCAGGTGCCAGAGACCCTGCTGCTCTCAAGATGTTGGCTCCCAATGGTTGGTTCATTAGAGCTGCATTGCATGGCAGTGTCAAAGCAAGACTCATTCTCAGAGCTCTTCAAGTCTCATAAGAACATCCCTGGGTCCAAGGATTCATTATTCCCCTTCGTTATCTATGTCTAGCTGGTCAACATCAGTGATCCATAATATTCACTTCTAAAGGTTTCTTGGACTAGCTCAAGGGTGGCCTCAAGTCCACATGTGGCCCTCTAGGTCCTCAAGTGCAGCCCTTTGACAGAATCCAAACTTCACAGAAGAAATCTCCTTAATGAAAGGATTTGTTCTGTAAAACTTGGACTGAGTCAGAAGGTTGCACCCAAGGCTGCATCCAAGAGTCACATATAGGCTTGAGGCTGCAGGTTCCCCACCCCTGGTAGACCCTTCTTCTTCATTACTTCTAACCCCATTCCCACATAAAGTAGGCTCTCATCTTAGAGACAGATCACGTAAAAAATTAATTTACAATTACCTATACATGAATATATTTTACATATGTTAAATGCATAAAATATTTAAAGGAAGAATGTTTAGTGATGGATCTGTGAACAAATTTGGATAAGGACCAAGAGCACATGTATTTTATATGTTGGTTCTGTTTGTTTGAATTTACTTTTTTAAAAATGTAGAGAGCATTCCTTTGAGCCTCTAGCAACCAGCAAAGCTGATCCATTAGCTCTACGAAGGTTCATGGAATCCTAGGTTTAAGTTAAATGGGGCTCTTAGTCATCATCATTTTACAAATAAAGAAACTGAGACATAGAAATGGCAGTGACTTGGCCCAAATCCCTCAGAGTGTGTGGCAGAGCTTGGGGCTGGAGGCATTTCTCTCTCAAGAGGACCCTGAAGGGTTCTTCACTGGATGGGGACTCAACGTTTTTCCTTTGGACAGGGATGGAGAGAGAGGTATTAATGGCAGTCAACAATGGACTGTTTACTCAAGGTCACAGGACATAGGGGGAGAGCTAGGGGAGACTTTGGAGGTGGTACACCTTCACTTTACAGAGGAAACTGGGGCCCAGTGACAGGTGGTTCACCTCAGCTTGCATGGTCTCTAACATGGAAAGGTGAGAATTTGAGTGACTTCTTCAAAGGTGCACAAATAGAAAATGGCAGAAGTGATATTTGAATCTAGGCCTTATCTAGGATCCAAATCTGTTGCCTCTTCACCTTGGACCACAGTGGTGGACTCTGCTGTCCTTTCATTAGGGCTCTAAGACCTGCTGAGCCCTCTTCTCATACAAGTTCACGTGATTCTCTCAAGAACCCTTTGTGGAAGGTAGAAGGTAGGCCGAGTCTGTTGTTCCTGCATGCAGATGAGCAGTTGAGGTCCTTCAAGCTATAAACAGATTGGACCCAGGTCTTTACTCAGTGTGTCATGTCCTGGGCTTTTTTCCATTTAGTCCAAACAGCTGCAATTGAATTCAATTCAACAAGTATTTACATGTCTACCATAGATAAGATACTCCTCGAGGTGCTGAGAATACATGGATGAAACCCAACCCATTCTATTTCCTCTTCCCCCAGGCTCCAACAGCAACAATGCAAGTAAATACCTGCCATGATGTTTTTTCTTGTTTTTACTCTTTTGATAACTGCATTTTGAAATAATTGGTCTCCTTTGTAAACCTATGTCTTTTATGTACTTAAACACATGGTTCTGAGAAAGGGTCCATACGATCCACCAGCCTGCCCCAGGGGTCCTGGACATATGCACACAAAAAGGTGAAGGGCCCCTATTTCTGGGTCTTCATTAAAGCAGTGGACTGAACAAAAATCCCAGGCCCAGTGTCAAGGCCAGTGGGATGAAGGCTTCCTGGCAGAAAGGCCTTTAACAATCTTCCCATTGCAGTCAGCACTTGGCTGCCAACTCAGTGGACATGAAAGGCCAGCTCTGGTGAAACAAGTCCCTCTTTATTACTGCCTCACAAGTGAAGACATTTCCAGGCTCTCACTACTCAGCCAACCTTTTTTTGTCCTTGGAAGAACAGTAGGAAAGCCAAAGAAATGAGCTCAGCAGGCGTGAGGATTTTAGCCACCCAGGCCATTCATGAGCTGGATGGCCCCTGGGGTCCCTTCCAGCTCCTGGTATATGAGCCTATGATCTCTCTAGAACAGAGGCATGTTTTAACTTTACTTGAGTTCTTAGAAAAATCATTTTTTGGGTCCTATGTGGATTGATTATTTGTATTTTGTTGGTGATTTTAAAGTTTTTTTTTAAAGTTCATAGTACTTGAGAAAATTACACACAAATCATTTCCCAAGAAAGTGAGTTGCTGGAGCAGGAAGAATGCCTGGGGAGAAGAGGAGAGAGGGAGACAAGAGGAGCCGCAGGACATTTTGGTTGACAGGCTTGGCAGAAGTGCCATTTTCTGTGTTAAGCATTCTCCCCATTCAATATGGCTGATGCGGTGATTCTCTTCCCTTGATCAGGATAAGGAGGGCAGTGTAATCTAATGAATAGAGGACTAGGAAGACCTGGATTTGAGTCCTGACTGACTCTTATTATCTGTGTGACCCTAAACAAGTCATTTACTTCCCTGTCTATAAAATGAGGGTATTGGACTAGATTGCCCCCTACATTCCCTAAAGTTCTAGACCAATGTTCCCATAATCCTAAATCTAGGATGATAATAATAGCTTTGTCTATAGCATTGTCAGTTCTGCAACAAGCTTTGCCTCATTTGATCCCCTCAATGACCCTGTGAGGTAGGTGCTGTTATAATCCCCATTTTACATATGAATAACCTGTCCTGAGAGAGGTGGGTGGCTTGCCCAGAACCACACAGCTAGTGAGTGTCAGAGGAAAGAAACTGGGACTTTGGGACACTGGGGCTGGGTATTGCTCATATGTTAAGGAGTCCAAGAGCAGGCTGGAACCAGGTAATCCCAGCGGTCAGTGCAAAGGCCCTTCAACTTTATTTCCCAGCTACATTCTGAGGAGGTTTGAAAGCCCATCAGTGCCTCCATGAATCAGTGCTAGTTGTGATCTGATTTAGGTAATCTCATTTTGACAGCTGAGTGAAGAAATAGATTAAAAAGGAGAAAGCCGTTGCAAACCGGGGGGGGGGGGGGTGGTCTGCTCAGAGTGGAAAGAAGACATTTGGTGAACAGAGTCAAGATCAGACTGGGAGGTCATGGCACGGAGTGAAAGGGGCACTGGCTCCAGAGTCAGTGTAGGATATTGGCCAAGGCATGTCCCTTCCATAGGTTTCATTTCCCTTATCCAAAAGGTTTGGGGAATGAACTGAGGAGAGATGGTCAGGAGTTTTCCTAAATGAATTAATACTAGAAGTTAAAGGTCCTTCCCTCTTTCACCTGACTGCCCTTCAGATACCTGAAGACAACAATTCTGTCTCCCCTGTGTTCTCTCTAAGTCTTCTATTCTCCAGGGCTCAAGGTACAAGATCATGGCACAGGATCACAGTGTAAGATCACAGTGTAAGATCATGGCACAGGATCACAGTGCCAGATCATGGCACAGGATCACAGCACAGAGGAGGGAAACACTGACTTTTCAGGCAAAGGACCCCTTTCCTCTGACCTGATTCTGACGCTTCTCCCTGTGTGACTATGGGCACCCATCTGTGCCCAGGGAAAGTGCTTGCCTGCCTCCAGAGAACTGATATTGATTTAATACAGACTGAAGCATGTTATTCACTTTAATTTCTTTTATTCAAGTCTCTGTATACAAAATGACTAAGATAGAAATGTTTTACATAATTGCACATGTATAGGGGAAGGGCTATGAATGCAATGCCATTTAGGGAAGGGTAGAGAGAAGGCACCTGGGGAATCAGCAATGGCTTCAGGTAGGAGTAGGGACTGTTTGAGTTGTGTCTTAAAGGAATTGAGGAATTCTAAGAGATGGAAGCGAGGAAGGAATGCATTCCAGGCATGAGGAATGGCTGATGAAGAGGCGTGGAGCCAGAAGATGCTGTACCATGTGTAAGAAACCAAGATGAGGGCAGTTTGGTCCTATGTGAATGTGTGGGGAGAGTCAGAATGAAGAAGAGAGCTCGAAAGGGACAAAGGGGTCAAGTTAGAAAGATTTTAACAGTCAACCAAAGGATTTTATATTGAATCCTAGAGGTAAGAGGGGGGCCAGGGGAGTTTATTCAGTCCAGAGGTAACATGTTTACACACCTCTCCTTTAGGAAAACCGCTTGGGCAGCAATGGGGAGGAGAGAGACATGAGGCCAACTAACTAATTAGAAGGCAATAGTATAGGCAAGAGGCCAGAAAGGTGGGCCTGGACTGAAGTGGTGACAGTGTGAGTGGAGAGAAAAGGAGGAATGCCAAAGTTGCTGTGGAAATAGAGAGACCAAGACTTGCCAACTGGCTGTGGTCACAACCATGAAGAAGAGTCAAGAGTTGAGGTTAACACTCTGGTCGGGCACCTGGGTTAGGTGCTAGAGAGGCAGACAAAAGTCAAACAGCCTTTGCTCTCTGAGGCTTTCTTCCTGGGATATGATCAGGGGAAGACAGAGGGACTTGGGTGGAAAGGTTATTATTTGTAAGCATCTCACATAGGAGATGATGCTTGAGCTAGGTTTAGACAAAGATCAGGGAGTAACCAAACAAGGGGAGGTGTGCTGTCTCCTGCCCTTCTGGAGCCCTGAGAGCCCCAAGCACCTGATCCCTGGATTTCATAAAGGCCCAGTGACCTTTCCAGAGAGAGCCAGACATTCTGAGCATGGTTTCCCATCAAGACAGAGGAATCTGACCTAGAAGCTGAGCGATGCAATCCATTAGTAATTCTGGGCAAGGGAATTTAGAGAAAGCTCAGTTGTGAGGGAACTCCTGATCCACTTACAGGGTGCATGGGCTGGGAAATATTCTTTCTGATCCTAAGACTGTTGTCAATTTCCATTCCTATGGCAACGGAGTGATGCTGGAAATGTGTGATGGAACCACTGGGGGAGAGCAGCTCCCACCAAGGCTTCACTCTACCTTATCTTCTTAAATACTGGCCAAAGGAACAACAAAGTACAGCCCTAGCATCTTGCTCTATAGAACTCTCCAGGAAAACTCCCAAGAAGTTCAGAACCATAAGCTCCATGGAACAATGTATAGGACAGGGAGTACAGGGGAAGCAACCCCAAAGTCTCCATGTATGTGCACTATGTGATATTTCTTAAGCTAGAAAATATATCCTGAACCTTATAAGAAGAAATATAAAAAGCCACAACTAAACCATAAAAAGCAGAGGAAAAGACAAAGATAAATAGGCAGGAAACATACCTTTTTATTTTTTATTAAACCTAAATCACTGAATGGGTGTTGCCTCAGTCAAACTGAGATCTGTTAAAGACATTAGGCTTGAAAAGGCCAAGGTCCCCACCACATCCAAGGCCATCTCCAGTCATCCTGATCTATATCTGGCCACTGGACCCAGCTGACTCTAGAGGAAGGAGTGAGGCTGGTGACCTTGCATGGCCTTGCCTCACTTAAATCCAATTCAATTGCATGTCATGGCATTACCTCTAATGTCATGGTCCTCTTCAGGAATAAAGGACAAGCAGCAGCAAGAGAGCTGGCCTCAGAGTCAGGAAAACTTGGGTTCAAGTCTTGCTTCAGATACAGACTGATTGTCATTCCCTTGCCCACTTGTAACCTTTCAATCAGTTAGTCAATCAGCTTTTATTAATTGCCTACTATGTGTCAGATGCCACGCTAACTATTGGGTTTAGGAAGAAAGGCAAAGGGCAGTCTGCCCTCAGGGAGCATGCAGTCTAATTGGGGGGAACAACAAACAAACAGATATAGACCAAACAGGCTGTTTCCAGGACAAATAGGAAAGAATGAGGAGAGGGAAGGCCCTGGAGGGGCTGGGGAAAGCTTCCTGTAGAGGTGGGATTTCAGTTGGAACTTAAAGGAAGCCAGGGAGGTCAGGGGTCAGAGTGGAGGAGGGTGAGAGTCCAGGGGACACAGCCATAGAGAATACCTAGAGACATGGGGGTCTTGTTTATTGAAAAGCCCCAGGCAGGCAGCCCCAGCCCAGTGGCAGAAAAGGGGCCGACCTGGTGAGTTAATGGAGCTTCCTCACTTGGAGCTCCTTGTATAAATGAAATCGAGGATTCAGTTCCTCTTCCTCTAGCCTTATTCATATAAGTAGAGGCATGTGTTTAGATTTAGGTATAGGGCAGGCAGAAAATCAGGACAGATGCTGAAGACCTTGGATCTGCCTTGGATCCCTATGGGCTGGGGGCCCCTGAGTCAGCCTCTTAACTTCTTTGTGCTCTGGGAAATTCTCTAAGACTAGAAATTATAGAGCAGGACCTAACCTGTACTGGGAGATAAACATTTCCTCCCCAGGGGTGCCCTTCACTAATGAAATCACAGGTACAGAGCAAAAGGAGTGAAAGGGTGTGTATGTATGTGTGTGTGTGAGTGTGTGTGTCCCTGTGTGTCCATGTGTGAGTGTGTGTGTGACTGTGTGTCCATGTGTGTGAGTGTGTGTGAGTGTATGAGTGAGTGTGTGTGAGTGTGTGTGTGTGAGTATTGAGTGCATGTCTGTGTGTGAGTGTGTGTGTATATGAGTCAGTGTGTGTGACTGTGTGTGTGAAGGTGTATAGAACCTGCATACACACACAATACATGCATTAATAGTAGTTAATATACATAGATTAGCATATTAGCTAATATCCTGCTGCTGCTTTAGTGGATCCCTACTGCCTCTAGGCAACAAACTCCTTTATTTAGCATGAAGGCCCCTTCACCATCCAATTTAAACTGCTCTTTCTAGGCTGATTACATAGGACTCCCCTTCATGTTCTCTCTGCAGCACTCAAACCAGCTTCCTTCTTGTGCTCCCCCATGACGTTCTATTTCCATTTCCCTTTGCAATGGCAGAGCACCTGGAGAGCTCCCCTTCCTCACCTCCACCTTTTGGGAACTCAGAGCTCCTTTCCAGACTCTGCTGGAGCTCTGCCTCCTAGGGGAGGCTTTTCTGATTCCCACAGTTTGGAGTTTGCCCCCTCCTCCCCACAAAAGCTCAGTCTCTCTCTCTCTGTCTCTCCCTGTCTCTTTCTCTGTCTCTCTGTCTCTGTCTCTCTCTGTGTCTCTCTGTCTCTGTGTCTGTCTGTGTCTGTGTCTGTCTCTGTCTGTCTCTGTCTCTCTGTCTCTGTCTCTCTCTCTGTCTCTCTCTGTCTCTCTCTGTCTCTCTCTGTCTCTGTCTCTCTCTCTCTATCTCTCTCTCTCTCTCTCTCTCTCTCTCTCTCTCTCTCTCTCTGTCTCTCTCTCTGTTTTTACACACCCTTGTGCATGTTGCCCTCTCCCCACTAGTATGGAAGCAACTTGAGGGCAGGGACTGTTCATCTTGATCTTTATATCCCAGTGCATGGCACAGTCCCTGACATTACAAAGTCAGTGCTTGATAACAGGTTTGTTGTCTATATACAGTATGTCCCAAAAGTCTTAGTGCCGTTTTAAGCTATGAGACTTTGGGGACACACTGTCTGATGGTAGCATTTCTATAGCACTTTTAAGTTTGTAAAACAGTTTATCTCACTTGATTCTCACAATAACCCCATGATTCTGGTAGTTATTACCACCATTTTGTAGATGAGGAAATGGAACCTGAGAGAGGCAAGTGAATTGGGAAGAGTCATACAGATAGTAAGTCTTTTGAGGCAGGATTCAAACTCAGATCATCCTGACTCCAAGCCAATGTTCTCTCCAGTGCCCCACCTAGAGGCTTTTTCAATAATTAAGAAGCATTCATTAAATACTTCCTATGTGCAAGGCTAAGGACTAGGGAAAGAGAGAGACAGAGACAGTGAGACAGAGAGACACAGACAGACAGAGACACACAAAGAGAGACAGGGGGAGGGAGAGAAGGAAAGAGAGAAGTCCCTGCCCTCGAGGAGCTCCTTATTGAATGGGGGCATATTAGATGCCAAAGGCTGACAAGCAGGGGATGTGTGGGGCATGGAGGCACCCACTGGCCCCTTGGGGAGGTCAGAGCAGTCCCAGATGAGACAGGAGAGGTCCTGAGCTGGGTTCCCTTCTTAAATGGAGGCTTTGGAGTCCTGGGCTCCATCTTCAATCATAGGGTGATAAGATGGAATCCTGAGACTGAGGAGACCTTGCATAACCATGAGGTTTTCCAATAACGATGGAGCATGGGGGAGCAGTCGGGCAGAGAAATCTGAGAGCAGTGCAACCACATGAGGAATGAGAAGAAACTCAGAAATGTGTGTGTGCATGTGTGTGTGCAATGCTGTCTGTGCGTGTCTATACAGAAAGACATACTTAAATGCTTATAGTGAATATTTAAATAAATAATGTATAAATAAATGCATGTTTATACTGAGACAGAAACAGAGTCCAAGGCATCCCCTTCCCTTTGACATACTTTCCCCAGATTGGGGATGATATACAGGAAAAATAACTCAGGGCATTGAAAACAAGCCTGATTTTCCCTCTCCTTGCTCCACTTTGTTTTTGGCAAATGAGCTTTGGAAGAGAAGCCCGGAAGGCGCTGTCTGTCCCGAACACTCTTGTTCATCTCTTGACATTTCCTACCAGAATGGAAGTGTCATTTGGGATGTTTCTCTGGGTCTCTGACTTTCCACTGACCCAGGGAAATGAAACATTCATCTTAAAGCCCTTTTGCCTTCCTCCCCCCAACTCTGAGGCAGTGGGAAAGGCTTCCCTAATTCAGACCTGGTTGAAACTTTAGGGACCCTAATTAAATGACCCAATTCATTGATTTCCTTAAAGGGTCCTCCAACATGAAAGAATGGGAATGTTTCTTAGAAGCAAAGTGACTCTTCTCCCATGGGGTCCCCTTGAGACCCCCACTCATCTTCAATCCTTCAGAAACTTTCAACATTTCCTCTAAGAGGTTGGGGGCAAATAGTCAGAGGGGAAAAGCTAGGTGAGGCCTGCAGCTGCGTTTTCATCAACAGAATAAGCAGAAAGGAAATTGCATGTCCCTTTCAACAAGGCATTCTACATGGCACAGGGAGGGAGGGAGGGAGGAAAGCATCTGTTACCATAGCAACCATCACAATTGGAGGTGGGTGCCATAAAAGTTAATCTTGCCTCCAACAGACTTAACTTAGGCAAACATCTTTATGTGGAAAGATTTGGTTGGGTGTTTTCAGATGGGGAGAAGGAAGTGGAGTGGCCTGAAGAAGAAGGCTTAGAAGGGAAGATTGTCCTTTTCCTTCCTGTCTCATCTTGCCTTCATAGAGTCACTGCCCAATCTGCTTTGCCTGCTCTTTCTACAGTACTTTCTTATGGTTTATTG
This sequence comes from Gymnobelideus leadbeateri, assembly GCA_011680675.1. Classification (NCBI taxonomy): domain Eukaryota; kingdom Metazoa; phylum Chordata; class Mammalia; order Diprotodontia; family Petauridae; genus Gymnobelideus; species Gymnobelideus leadbeateri. The sequence goes on from WOXC01008259.1 coordinate 94,862, forward strand.
GAAAAAGGAAGTGATGTAAGTAAATCAAAAACTAAGTCCAAAGTGAAAGCAGAAGGCACATTTTGTGCCTGGTCTTATTGCACCACTGAGGCTTATAGAAAGCTGGGTTTTGGTGTCTACACTGGCTATTAGGATTTTTTAAAAATTAACTTAATTATTTTTGTTTTCAACATTCTCTTCCCTAAGATCTTGAGTTCCACATCTTCTCCCCATCTTTCCCCTCCCCCACCCCAAGACAGTGATATAGGCTCTACATATACATTCATATTGAGCCTATTTTCACATCAGTAGTGTTGTAAGGAAGAATTAGAACCGATGAAAGAAACCATGAGAAAGAAGAAACAAATAAGAAGAGAGAGAGAAAGCAAATAATCTGCCTCGACCTGCATCCAGACTCCACAGTTCTTCCTGTGGATGTGGATGGACATTTCCATCATGAGTCCTTTGGAGCTGTCTTAGAGCCTTGCGTCGCTAAGAAGAGCTAAACCTGTCAAAGTTGTCATTGTACATTGTGGTTGTTACGGCGTACAATGCTTTTGTGGTTCTTCTCACTTCACTCAGCATCAGTTCATTCAAGTCTTTCCAGGTTTTTCTGAAGACTGACTGCTTACCATTTCTTATAGCACATTCATATTCCATTACACTCATATACCACAACATGTTCAGTCATTCCCCAATTGATGGGAATCCCTTCAATTTCTGATTCTTTGCCACCACAAAAAGAGCTGCTGTAAATATTTTTTGTACACATAGGCCCTTTTCCCTTTTTTAATCATCTTTTTGGAATACAGACCTACTATTTGTATTGCTGGATAAAAGGGTATGCACAATTTGATTGCCCTTTGGGCATAGTTTCGAATTGCTCTCCAGAATGGTTAGATCAGTTCACAACTCTACCAATGATGTATTAGTATTCCAATTTTCCCACATCTTCTCCAGCATTTATCATCTTCCTGTTTTATCGTGTTAGCCAATCTGATAGGTATGATGTGATACCTCAAAGTCATTTTGATTTTTGTTTCTCTAATCGATAGTGATTTAGAGAATTTTTTTCATATGACTAATAGATAGCTTTAATTTCTTCTTCTGGAAACTGACTATTCATTATCCTTTGACCATTTATCAATAGGGGAGTCACTTGTATTCTTATAAATTTGACTCAGTTCTCTCTATATATTTTAGAAATGAGGCCTTTATCAGAGACACTGGCTGTAAAAATTGTTTCCCAGTTTTCTGCTTCCTGCCTAATCTTGGGTGCATTGGCTTTATTCAAAAACTTCAATTTAATGTAACCAAAATTATCCATTTTGCGTTTCATAATGTTCTCTGTCTCTTGTTCGGTCATAGATTCTTCCCTTCTCCATAAATCTGGCAGGTAAACTATTCCTTGCTCTCCCAGTTTGCCCAGTTTTATCTAAATTGTGAACTTATTTTGACTTTATTTTGGTATATGGTAAGATATTGGTCTATGCCTAGTTTCTGCCATACCATTTTCCAGTTTTCCCAATAGTTTTTGTCAAATAGTGAGTTCTTATTGAGTGAGTTCTTATTGTGGAAGCTGGAGTCTTTGGGTTTAATGATTGACTACTGTTTCTTGTGCACTTACCCTATTCCACTGATCCACCACTCTATTTCTTTTTCTTTCTTTCCTTTTTTTTCTTTTTGGAGGGCAATTGGGGTTATGTGACTTGCCCAAGGTCACACGGCTAATAAATGTGTCAAGTGTCTGAAGTCGGATTTGAACTCAGGTCCTCCTGACGCCAGGGCCAGTGCTCTATTCACTGTGCTACCTAGCCGCCCCCACCACTCTATGTCTTAGCCACTACCAAGAAGCTTTGATGATTGCTGCTTTATAAGACAATTTAAGATCTGATATGGCTAGGCCACCTTCTCTAGCATTTCTTTTCATTAATTCCCTTAATATTCTCGACCTTTTGTTCTTCCAGATGAATTTCATTATTGTTTTTTCTAGCTCTCTAAAATAATTTTTGTTAGTTTGATTGGCATGGCGCTGAATAAGAAATTAATTTAGGTAAAGAATATTTCCAGTGGACCAACAGGATCAGTAGGGGGATGTGTAGGAGGCAGCAACTGAGCTTTGAAGGAAGCTGGCAAGTCCAAGAGTTGGAAGGAATTAAATGGGGTTGGATGGTGCCAAGGTAGAAAAGTGAAAAGAAGTTCACTAATTCTTTCCAATGAATCAGGATTACAGTTACATTGTTAGTGGCTCTGAGTTTTCTCATGTATATTTCTATATGATTAAAAAAAACAATTAAAAGTATGTTACCCAGAGTCAATTCAATTTAATTTTGAAAAGAAAAACAATTATTGAATATTAGGGATATAGGAAGCCTTGGGTTTGAGTCTTGGATCTGGAGATCACCAGCTGTATATGATGCTCAAGATTCTCTTCTATTCCCCTTCTCTGCTCTATCTCCCCATGGGAGCATATGAGATAATCCTGCCTGAGTCCATCTTGAAGTTATTCTGCCTGACCTCGACTTACCCTTTTCTGCTGCACAACAGTCTTTCATCCATTCCCTAAAAATTCACAGAATGAAAGTCAGATTCAAAGATTGTGAGAGGTGGGAGGGACCTTGGGGGCCATTGGTCGAATCCATACACCCAAAGGCATCTCCCCCATGATGGACCTAACACATGGCCATCTACCCTCTGCTTGAAGACATCCAAGGAGGGAGAGTCACCTGTTCTCTAGGCAACCAGTTTTAATTTAGGGCAGCTCTCAGTGTGGGAAGTTTTCCCACCATCAAGTCTAAACCTGCCTCTCTGCAACTTCTCCCCATTAGCCCTGGTTTTATCTTCTGGAACCAGGAAAAACAAGTGCCACTATGTTCCATCCATATGACAGTCTTTTGTATTCCTTGTCACATTCCCCAGAGAAGATGTTCAAAAGCTGGTCCTCAAGCCCCAGCTCCATGTATACCCACCACACCCCAGATGTCATTTCTTCCTTATTCATGCAACTTATATGTATGTCCACAAAGACTTGTCTCAAAGTCTTTTGGGAGATGTAGGTTATAAAAATAATTCTGCAATTTCACTCACCTATTTCCAAGGGAAACTTTTATTCATGCCTGGAGAGGAGCAGAAAAGGGAGACTGCAGGCCAGAGCTTGGAAGAATCATTCTCTCTACCAGTGTGAGTCTTATGCAAATTCCCAAGTTTGAACCCCAGGTTACACTGAGAATCTTTGGTGAGATTGAGCATTTCTCTCTTCCTTCACATCTTAAAACTTCTGCATTGCTTTCAGCCTCTTCTCTTTCCCTCTGGTCTCAGAGGATGAGGTTGCCATAGTCAATCTCCCAATCTGTTTCCTTGATCTGTTTCTCCATTCCCTCAAATATCCCATGGGGCATTGCTCCATCATTCACTGACCTTACTCTTCCACATTTTCCACCTCGCCCTCTCTGTACCATCTTTCCCCTTTGGTAACAAAAGTGCTCAGTTCTCCCACATCTTCAACATGCTTTCTCCCTAGCCTCTCCCAGCTTCTCAAGATATTGTCCTATCTCTTTCCTACTCTTTGTTGCTAGGCTTTTAAAAAAAAACGAATCAATGTTTGTATATGCTTGCTTGCTATTTTCTTCTTCCTCAGTGCCTGACAAGCTGGCTCCCGTCCTCACTGTGACACTCAGACTGCCCCACCTTACTCACCCTGATGACCAACAACTTCCTGACTGACAGGCTCAATGGCTCTTCACCCTCTAGCAGCCTTGATCTTTCTGTGGCATTTGGCATTACTAATCCCCTGTACTAAAAACACTTTGTAAACTTTAAAGTCCCATATAAACATGAGTTAACATGATTGTTGTGATTAGCCTTAATAGAGAATTATAAAGAAGTGGCATAAAGGATACCAGAGAGGTGAATAAGTGAACATGAAAGTGGGCAGGTCCTATGCTGAGAGACAGACAGACACACACAGTGCTAGAGGGAGAGAGAGAGACAGAGAGACAGAGACAGAGATACAGAGAGACAGAGACAGAGAGAGACAGACAGAAAGAGACAGAGACAGAAACAGAGAGAGAGACAGAGAGAGACAGAGAGATATCTGATGAAAAATCTACACGCTCCATTGTTATCTATGGATCCAATGGATCCAAAGCATCACCCCGACAAGTATGTTGAGTAGATCCCTTCTGGAGGATTCCTGAAAGGACATAGAGGAGAGCTGCACAGGAAGAGAAAGTCTGCATGGGCTTTGATCTTAACCAGTAGCCTAGAGTACCCAAAGCATCTCTCTTCTATGTGAGAAAGCAGGGACACCCAAACACCAGAGTCCTCTCCTTTAAGGACATGTATGGCAAGTGCTGTATTTACTTATCTGTGTACAAATTGTTTCCCCCTAGTAAAGCCTTCTTGAAGGTAAGGACTCTTTCATTTCTGGATTGTACCTCCTGTTCTGAGCACAGTGTCTGACAAACAGTAGGTGTCAGCAGATGCTGATTGAATTCAGCAGCATTTGATCCCACGTCTCCAGACTACATTTCTACTGCTCTAACATACCAGCAGGATTCTCTCCACCATCTTCAGAAGCTCTCAATGACAGACCAATGGTTACTGAGGCTTTTATTCAGATATCACCAACTCCAGGGGAAATCCTGTGACATTGTTCCTGGTGGCACTGGCAGTATGCCCCAGAAATGCCACCTGCTGACTCAAAAAAGCCTTCTGCTCTGCCCTGAGTATTCCCAGCATATTTAACAAGATGGGATTGGATGACCATTTGTCAGCTATGTTATTATGTCACAGTGGGAACTTCTTTCCTGTACTTGTTGGACCAGAAGGCTGCTGAGGTCCTTCCAGCCTTTAGATTTGGATTTCTCTGATGCTCTCTTTAATAATATCCTCAGTCTCCAAGTACCCTTTCCTAACTTTGCATTTGAATAAACCATTGTGGGGGAGGGGCTTTGAATGCCTCCTTCAGGCTACAGAAATACTTCTCCCCAATCCAAGTTCAGCTGGGAAGACTTTCCCACATTCTCAGTTTGACTCCTTTGTCCTTCACTGGGTGGGGGAAAATTGAAAGCAGAAGGACTATTTTGAGATCTTTTTTCTTTGTGTTTTTTGCTTGTTTCTTTGTTTTTATCAAAACAAATTCCCCATTGGTTTTATGTGCTGTGGACAGGCTGTTTTGTTTTTGTTTTTTTAAAGCAACATATGATGTGTTTGGAAAACAAGTGGTGCACTGACTTTACCTGGATATCAGTGGAAATGAGTGGAAAAACGGACCTGATTCCAGCATCAGTGGTTCCAGCCTCCAGATAAAACCATACCATGTATCATGGCTAGAAACCAGTTAAGTCAGCATTTTCACTAGTGTGTTCAGAAACCAGGGCAGGTCTCATTCCTCAAGTGTGGACTTGTCATTTCTAGAAATTATGTGAGCACTTTCCAGGCAGTAGTGTATAGGCAGTAGTGTATGTGTGTGTGTGTGTGTGTGTGTGTGTGTGTGTGTGTGTGTGTGTGTGTGTGTGTGTGTGTATTCAAAGCTATGGTACTTAGGAGCTGTAAAAACTTAGGGAATATCAGTTACCTTCTCTGGGCCTCAATTCCTTCATTTGACAAAAGGCTTTAGACTAGATACCTTCCTGAGGGCCTTTCCAGCAGCAGGTCTATAATGCCATGGTCTTATGAATACAGGTCACCTAATGTGCACTAGGTGAGGTGGGATACATATAAGCCAGGGAGATGAAGCCACTTGCCCGGCAAATGCTTGATGAGCATCAAAGGCAGGACTGGAACCCATAAACTCTCACTCCAAACCTCTTGTTCTTTCCACACTGCAAGATTGAGAAATGCTCATTAAATTGAAATGTCATCCATAAAATGTCTTGTGAATCTCATTGTTAATTAATATTAATTTCTCACATACCTCCGAATTATAAAAGATAGAAACCTAACAATTTTTAGATAAGGAAAGTTGAGACAAATACTAGGAGCTGACATTTATACCACACTTGATATGAATTGAATGTACATGTCTGAGTCCATGGTATGTGGGTATCCTTAGCAAGATGAGATCCCATGACCCTTCTGTCCTCTGCTCATTAATCATCTTCCTGAATGCCTTGGCTCTGATTCTTGAGGTCTGACCGCTTCCTGCAGCTGAAGAAGCCAAGGCACCTTCAGCACTTTTGGGAGCAGCCATTCCCTTGAGGACTGACTTGGTTTCCACTTCTTCTGCCCTCAATTCTTGTCAAGTTTCACTTTGCCAGTATGGTTGTATTGTGTCAAGGGGAAAAAAATGTGCTTTTTGTTTCCGAGCAACTGCTATGGAAACCAGTAAGCCAGTCACATGGACTCTGTGCCAGAGGCCCCCACTATGCTCAGGAACCATTTCAGAGCAGTGATGAGCCCTGGAAAGAGCTGAGGTTTCTAGGCTGATAAAAAGCATACTGCCCTTGCTGCAAATTTCCTGGTAGAGACTTTGGAAGAAAGTCTTATCAGCTCTAACTGACACTTGACTTATGCCAGGCTGCAGAATGATGTTTGTAGGGGACCAGGGACAGCAACAAATTTCCAAGCTAAAAATATTATGTCCTACTTCACAGTTACAATGCAAAACTACTTGTGGAGAAGACAGTATGCTAAAAGCAGCACAAAGGGAGCTTAAGTGGAAGGAGAAGAAATTTGTAAGGGCAATTTGGAGGAGCCCAGAATTATTAAGAAGGTGAGAGATTGGATTTGAAGAGCAGAACTAACATGGGAAGATTTAAGAAGGTGGAGGAGGGCTCAAACTACAGGAAAAGGTATTGAAGAATGGCAAGATCTCTAGAAGAAGACAGGTGTTTAAGTGAGTAAGAAAAAGGAAAGGGGGCAGCTAGGTGGCACAGTAGATAGAGCACTGGCCCTGGAGTCAGGAGGATTTGAGTTCAAATCTGGACTCAAACACTTGACTCTTACTAGTTGTGTGGCTAGCAAGTCATTTAGCCTATTTGTCTCAGTTCTTCATGTATAAAATGAGCTGGAGAAGGAAATGGAAAAGCACTCCGGTATCTTTGCCAAGAACATCCTGAATGGGTCACAGAGAGTGGGACATGACGAAAACAACTCAACAACAGCCAAAACGCAGCTGGCATTTATGCTCCCAGTACAGGCTGTCCTCTCGCCTAGAAGAAAACATAAAGGCATTCCATGAATGCCCTCCACTCTCAAGATTATCAGGATGAAATGTTTTTTTTTTTTTTTTAAGTGACTGGTCCAAATCCATTACCATCACCACCACCAATGACAAAAGCAAGAAAGACTTTGAGGTGAAAAAGAAGGGGAAAAGGATAACTTATCTCCTTCTTGTGCTTGACATGGAATAAACATGTGGCCAGAAGGAAGCTAGAGAACATTGGCAATGAGGATGAAATCTCAGATGGGAGACTGAAGACGAGAGGAGCCCAGCTAGTGCTCTCTTCATTGGTGTCCACTGAAAGGCCAGAGATGAAGAAGAGAGAAAATCATTTTGGAAATGAAGACTTGGCTAAGATGGCTGCTCCTGAGGAAGGGATTTGGATTTTTGTGCTTAAAATGGAAATGTAGCACCTTTGTCATCCAGGGCCATCTTCTCTCTCTGTCTCTGCCAACAAGGAAAATTACATCACAGTTACTTAGTAGAAAGCAAACCCAGTAACAATCAAAACATCACATAAGTATGATAGACTGTTGGCTTATAAAAATGTATTTGCCTGAGGTTTCACAAATCAATCCATCAATAATCATTTGATAAGCACCTACTATGTGCCATGCACTGTGCTAAGCACTGGGGACACAAAAAAAGACAAAAGACAGTCCCTGCCCTCAAGGAGCTCCTGGTCTAACAGGGGAGATAATATATAAACAAATGTACAGAAAACAAGTTCTATGCAGGATAAGTAGGAAATAATCAATAGAAGGAAAGCACTGGAATTAAGAGTGGTAGAGGAAAGCTTCCTGTAGAGGGTGGGACTTCAGCTGGGACTTAAAGGAAGCCAGGGAGGTCAGCAGGCAGAGTGAAGGAGGGAGAGTTTGGGGGTATGGGGAATGCTCAGAAACAAGAGGTGGAGGATCTTGTTCACGGAATGGCCAAGAGACCAGTGTCACTGGATCAAAGAGGACATAACTGTTCATATAATTAAAAGTGTGTTCATTTTTTTAAAGGATGAAGGAGTGGTAAAATGGCCTAAGTATATACACAAAGCTCAATATTATATAAAATAAAAATACTGAATGAAGAAAAAAGGCAGCTAAGACACTAAGAAATTTGTAAACAACAGTATCCAAGAATTGACTCTTCAATAGTAAAACTCTTAAGGCCTCAGATGTTTACATATAAATGCTCAAAGTTTACACAAAAGTCAAGAGGAACAAGTGATACTGACAAAAGAGGCAAATTTACTGAATCAATACGACTGAGTCTTGGCAAGATGAAACCCATGACTTGGCAATAAATCGAAATGGGTCTACTTTGTGCAACATGAAGAGAATAGGGAAAGGCACAGTGTATCTCTGTATGATGTAGCAGTCACTGAGTGGAGTGATGAGCAGGGTTGTTCGGCCCCTCCTATTTGCCATGCCCATCCTAGCACTGGCTTGTTGCCCAGGTAGGATTCCTGGTATAAATTCTCCTTCCCTGCTCTGGGAAGTTGTATTAAGTCTCTAATTCTTATATCTCTTCCTCTCCAGCTAGAGACAGTGATCTGGCAAAATATCTAACTGCCTTCTTATTTCCCACAAGTATACTCAGGTTGCAAAGGACTATGGTTAATATTGTGTATAAAGACAAACATTTATTACAAAGAAATTAACACATTTTCCCATGCAGAATAAGAAAGGCTCAAGCTTTCATGAAAGATCCAAATTAAAAAAAAAGGAGATATAAGATTACAGCCTTGTACTCATTAGTCTATGAGGATTACATCCACCATCTTTGAACAACACAGCTTCTTTCCTGTCACTCCTTGTGTATGATCTGTTCAAATCCTTCACTCCCAGAGTGTCACTCCCACTTTCCTTGCCTGTGTTTTGACTTTCCCAGATGCTCATGTGACCATGTCTTCTCATTTCTCTCCCCACCCCTACTCTCCAGGTCTGGGCATCTTCTATATATCTCATCAGGAACTAGGATCCTTTTGATTCTGGACTAAAGACAACCAACTTTGAAAGGTCTGTAAAGTGTAGCCTCTCATTCTTCATTTTATCATGTTGCTTCCTTTCTGATATATTCAATGGATTAATCTGCACCTTCAAAAGAGATACCCTGACATGGCTGCATGTTTTATACTTATTTTGATCCCTGGATCCTTTTTCTGGTATTAGTTCTATGACAGATCAACCACCTAAGAAAAGTAACAATGTATACTCATATGAAAAATCCAAGAACAAAAGATTTAAATACGATGGAGAGCATTTAGATAACAATAGAGGGAGAAACAGGAGTGATTTTGTCATCAAGTATGCTATAACATACTATATAAAATATATGTAACATTCAGGAAATAAACCATTAGGCTCACACAGAGGCATACTATAATAGTGATGAGAATTTTCCATTTTCCAGTCATTTGATGGAGCCATATCTTCACCAAAAGTAAAATAGCTAATCGATTCTTGACTTTCCTTGTTGACCATTTTATCACCCAAAAGGTCCTATAACTAACCAAAGGAAATAACATTCTGTTCTTGATTCTTTCTAACATGGAGGGTCTAGTTATTCAGGTGGAAATGATGGGAATTTTGAGCAAAGTTGATGACTCTCTCCATTAAGTTTTTGTCTGAAAGGGAACAGAAAGCTAGACATATTTAGACAGGAGTCCTAGATTTGGGGAAAATATATTGCCAAGGTTCAGAGGGAGGGCCATGTAGCCCATGGAATAAAATTTTACAGGGAACATCAGCCCAAGAAAGATGGGAATATCCTAAGAATGAAATCATGAAAAGACACAGAAAATGATTCCAATGAAGAGGAAGATTGAACATGTCTGAAGAAAACAATATGTGTGCACAGGGAAGTCACCAACCTAGATGTTTAAAAGATAGAAGTAATGACAGATAATAGTGCAAGAATATAAGAGTCTAGCAAAGTCTTTGAAAAATAGTTTCAGAAAAAAAGCTCAGAATGAGCTGAAACTATTAAGGAAAGATAAGAATGATAAGAAAAATTGTTTTTAAAGTTATATTGGAGATTACAGGAAGTAAAATGGATAATTTTAAGTACATGAATTTTTTCTCACAATTTTTTTATTTCCTTGTCAATTCACTGGAAAGCTAATAATGCTCCACACCCAGGAAATGGTTTTGTTATTTTTAAGCAGAGAGAGTGAGTTACATAAAAGAAGCAAGATCATGAAGACAGAATCAAGATAGAACTCACTCTTATCAGAAAACTGAGAACTCTTTGCTGAATCGTCTACCTGGTGGGTAAGCTATCTCTGTTGACTGACCTGGGAAGTCATACTTCTATCGAGGAGGAGATCTTAGAGTGGTTTGATATGTGATGAAACATTGGCATTTATGAGGAATAAATGCCTGTAGTCCTCAACACCACTGGAAAATTTTGATTTACTCTTCATTATTAATTTCCCCACAATATTAATATGTAAACTGGGATTTCATCCTATAAATGCTACTCTGAGCTACCTGTCAGATTCAGAAAAAGGTTTGTTTCATATCACATTATATGAATATTAAAAGATTTTTCATGGACAAAATCAATGCAGAAAAAAAATTAGAAAGAAAGCAAGAAACTGGGGGAGGGAGGATTTTTTTTTTTACAGTAAGTTTTTTTCTGATAAAGACCTTATTTCTCAAATATTTAGAGACCTGAGCCAAATTTACAAAAATACAAGCCATTCCTCAATGGATAAATGGTCAAAGAATATGAACAGGCAGTTTTTAATAGATATCAAAACTATCTTCAGTCATATAAAATGTTTTAAATCACTATTGAATGGAGAATAAAAAGTAAAATGACTATGAAGTATCATTTCACACCTATCAGATTGACTAACACTACAAAAGAGAAAAATGATAAATGCTGGTCAGGATGTGAAAAAAATAGGTACACTGATACACTGTTTTGGGATAGCTGAATGGCACAGTGGGGAGAATATTGGCCTCTAGAATGAGGAAAACTCATCCTCTTGAATTCAAATCCAACTTCAGACACTTACTAATTGTGTGACTCTGGGCAAGTCACTTACCCTGTTGACCTCAGTTTTCTCATGTGTAAAATGATCTGAAGAAGAAAATGGCAAAACACTGCAATATCTTTCCCAAGAAATCCTCAAATGGAGTCACAAAGAGCAGGAAAGGACTGAAATTATTGAACAACAACAATGTACTGTTGGTAGAGTTATGAACCGGTCCAACTGTTCAGGAGAACATTTGAGAACTGTATCTAAAGGATTATAAAACTGTGCACACCCTTTTGACCCAGCAATACCAGTACTCAGTCTGTATCCTACGGAAATCAAAGAAAAGGGAAAGGACCTTTGGGCATGAAAATCATACTTATAGCAGCTCTTTTTGTGTTGGCAAAGAACTGGAGATTGGGGCTATGAGTAAGAGCACCATATGGGAATGCGCTGTGGTGGGTCATCGTGATAGAATGCTATCGCGCCGTAAGAAATAAACATGATCATTTCAGAAGTGCCGGGAAGACTTACCTGAACTAATGCAACGTGAGTGAGCAGAACCCAGAGAATGTCGTATACAGTAACAGCAGCACTGTAACCGGGATGGACTGTGAAAGACTACCTTGATGAAGGTAGTAATCCAAGACAATTCCAAAAGATCCATGAGGAAAAAATGTTTTTCATCATTAGAGAGAGAACTGATGAGCTCTGAGTGCACATTGAAGTGTGCCTTTTTTTCATTAAGTTTATTGTTTATTGTTGTTGCAGCACGTTTAATATGGAGGTATGTTTTGTATGACCTCAAATGTATAATTTATATCATATTTCTTGCCTTGTCAAATGGCAGTGGAGAGAAGTGAGAGAATTCAGAACTCAAGATATATTTTTAAAGCAATTGGGGTTAAGTAACTTGCTCAAGGTCACACGGCTAGTCATGATTTATGTGTGGGTGCTCATTTTCTGAGGCTGGATCCGATCCCGGGTCATCCCAACTCCGAGGCCGGCACTCTTACTCACTGCGCCACCTAGCCGCCCCTCAAGATATTTTGAAAGATTTATTGGGGGAAAGAGTGAGATCAAATAAAGGACAGAGCAGCTCTTTGAGGAGTAAACAAGATAATAGAGAAAAAAGATTTTCTCCATCCTTGTTTTCCTTTTGTTTTCTCTGCCAGGGAGAATTTGAGCTGGAAAAGATTGAACAAAATGATGGACAAAGAGTTGAAATCCTAGATAAACAAGCAAATAGTAAGAGAATATCTAACTGTTCTCAATCAATTCAAGTCACCTGTCCCAAATAAATTATGTCCTTGCATATTGAAAGAACTGTCATCTGGGACAATTGAGCCATTTGTGATACTTGATATTTGATCTTTGATATTTGGCAATGATATTTGATATTTGACAGTGCTATTTGAAAGATCATGGAGAAGGGGAGAGACACTGTGAGACAAGAATAGGACATATGTTGCAAGTTTAAAAAGGAAGAGAACCGAGTCTGCAAACTATGGGATACAGGTTTGTTTCTCATTCCTGGCAAAATTCTAGAACAGATTATTAGTGAAATGGGTAATGAATACCTAGAAAAAAACTGTAAACATCAAGAGAAGGTCACGTTGGCCTAATGTTATTTCCTTTTTTAAACAGAATTACAAAATTTGTAAATCAGAGGGATGTTAGAGATATGGTTTACCTAAGTTTTAGCAAAGCATTTGATAAAATATTTAATATTCTTGTGGAAGAGATGGAAATTTATGAATTAGACAATGACTCATGAAAATAAAAGCAAGAAAGAGCTGCTCAGATCATTGGAGGTTGGGGTAATACAATTAGATTAAAAAATGACTACAGATAATACAAAGCTATATGATAGCTAACACAAAGAGAGTCAGTTTCTAAAGGAATCTTGACAGGTCAGATTGAATCAAATAAGGTAAAATGTAATAAAGATGAATATAAATTCTCATACCTGGATTCAAAATACCAACTTCACAGGTACAAGATAAGGGAAGCATGGCTTTACAAGAGTATCTGATAAAGTTCTGTGAGTTTCAGTGAATTAATGGATTGTAAACTTGTTATGAGTCAAGAGCATGGCAGCCCAAAATAATCAGAAATCCATTTCTTAGAAACCTACCATGCCATGGGCTTCTTTTTGTTTGTAAAGAGATTATCCTCATACTTCCAGGTACTTATTTGAAGGTGGACCTACTCTGTGCCAAACATCTGAAGTATAACAATGAGGTTGTACCGTAACAGTCCTCCAGAATATTCCAGAGACCCTGACATATGTACTCATGGACAATCACGTAGTGCTCTATTCATTCAGATTTCCACCAGTCTGAAGGCCATTCTTAGGCTTTTCTAACTGTTCCTGGTAGCCCTCATTCTACTGGGCTGCAATCTTACTTATGACTTTGTGCAGCCATGGTCAAGATGATTCTCATCTTGGCTGCTTCCTTTCCCTATTTGCAAAATAGAGAGAACCAGCCCTGTCTTGTGTATTGTTATAAATGTCAAAGGCAATGGATGTGATAGATTTGGCATGATGGTGCTACATAAGCATCAGTGGCTGCTATCATCATTACCTGTGATCTATCAGGCATGTTGCTGCCTGTCACTTGACCTTGCTTTCCTCATCTGTCAAATAAACAAGATGAACTCGATGTCTGAACCTTGGTTTTTTCATCTGTAAACTGGGGAGGACTTGGACAAGAGTCTCATAAGTCAGGGAGGCATAGACAGCCTATGATTACTATTGTCATGAGGAGTAACCACATCTATGAGATTACATGTCAATTAGAGTAAATGGCAAATGATAATATCTATAGAAGCTGTGAAGAGTAAAGGAGATCACTCCTATAAAGTACAACACAGAGCCTGATGCTTGTTAACTCCATGGATATCTCTATTCTGGGCACTAGGGATGCAAAGATAAAAGTGGAATCACCCCTGCCCTCAAGGAGCTTACATTCTATTGAGAGAAAACTGCATACACATAGGTAAGCAAAACCAAATATATATTGCAAAGTACATACCAAGTAATTGAGTGGGGAGGACACTAGAACCTGGTGGGGAAAGGCAGGAAAGGTCTTATATGGAAAGGGGCACTTGGCATTTAAGTTCATCCTTGGAGGGATCTAGAAATGGCTGAGTAGAGGAAAGCATGCATTCCAGGGATGGGTGAGAGGTGGGGAGCAGTCAATGCAAAGGCACATAGGTAGGAGATAGAATTTTATGCACAGGAACCAAGAGGAACTTTCTCATAAAGAAGGAAGAAATGAGACAGGAAGAGGAAAGCACTTATGGGTGGGACACAACCAACACAGAGGAGAGGTGCTTCCAAGACTTTCATGTTCTATACTACTTACCCCTAGACTAAACCATCTTCCCCTCATCCAATTTTGTTGGGGACAGCTGGTGCTTGGTGGGTGAAGCAGATGTCTGCAAGGCAGAATCTCTGGGGAATTATGACAGTGCTCTGAGATCCTTGAAGCAGAAAGTGTTGTGGAAACCTCAACTAGTCATTATCCATTTCCCAAACATAGCAATAATCGGGTAACCCATTGTAAGCAGCCCTGATGTTTTCAACAGTCACAAGTGGATGAGAAAATGATATTGGTACAACAGACCTTTACAAATGTGACAAGGAAGATGGTGCTGGAAAGCTGCCCAGAACAGCTGCAGCATTAGAGGGTCTCAGAGCCTGGGGGTGGGGGAAGAGAAGAGGCCTTGTTTTCTCCAAACCCATTCTCCATTCCATGAATCTCCATATCCACAATAACACAGTGACACTGTGCTTATGACAGTGTAATTGCATATTAATCATACAGCAATTATCAGCACAATAGTAATTAAGGGGACTCCAACAGCGAATGTGTTAGAATTTCTGGGAGAGAGAATGGCTTCTAATTTTATAAAAAACTAACTCTCCCATTGAGTCTGGGAATCTTGACTTCCCATTTCTCTGTCTTGTCCTATTCTCTTCTGAACTACAATTCTGCATGTTTTGCTGCCTTGGGGGCATCTCTAAATTCCTGTGCTGAAGTATCTTAAATTTAAACTGCCCAACCCACAAAGGACATCCCTCCCCAAATTAAAAAACAAACAACCAAAACCTCCACCGGATCCTTCACTTCTGAGCTTCCCTCATTCTGTCCACGGGCCCCACTATGCTTCTTGGAAGCCAGGCTCCCAATCTGAGTCATTGCCTGCTCCTCTCTCTCCCCTCTCTCCCTCATCCCCCATGTCTAAGCAGCTGCTAAGTCTGGTCAATTCTACCTCGGCAGAATATCCTCAGCCTTCTATCCATTTACAGTCACCACAATCAGGCCCTTCAACACATCATGCTTGGACTCTTGCAAAAAGAACCTCTTAATTGCTCTCTTGGCTCCAAGTCCCTGCCCTCTCCATCCTATACTCCATCAAGCTGCCAAACTGATAATCATAAAGCATAAGTCTCATGAGTTCATTCTCCTTCTCAAGAAACACCAGTAACTGCCTTTTGCTAACAAAAGTGAAATGCCGTCTCCTCCCTTTGACATTTCAAGTTCTCCCCAATCTGGTTTCTGTCTACTTTTCTAGTCTGGTGATGCATTACTCCCCTTCATAGTATCTATGATTCAACAAACTGACCTATGTGCTATTCCCCATCTCTTGTCTCTGTATTTTTACACACCTGCCTGCCATAGCTTCCCTCTTCCTCTCTGTCTCTTAGAATCACCAGCTTCCTTCAAGGCTCTGTAAAATTACAAACTCCTACACGAGGTCTATCCTGGTGTCCCCTACTCCCCCTCCAAAAAGAGACAATAATTTCCATTTATTTGCATGTATTTTGAATTTATCTATCCATGTAAATATTTTATCCCTTTCTTCCAGTAGGATATAAACTCTTTGAGGTAAAGGATTCTTTCATTTTTGTCCTTATATGCCTAATGCCTAAAACACTGCCTGGCACACCATGGTCAGTGTTAAATGAATGAACAAATTGATATTGCCCTAGTCTACTGCAGAGGCAGAAGTCATCCTAGCTCAATAGGAAGATGTAACTTTAAACTTTGCTTTTAATTCCAATCTTCCTTTAGTTCTCTTGCTACAGATTGTTGGGTCTCTTTCAAGGAGGAATTACTCATCAAGATATTGAATTCACCCACAGTGAAACGGGGCATGTCAGAAGCTCCTAGAGGACTGAGACACAATGTTCTCTCAAGCATTTTCAGGGAAGCTTTCTGAGCTCTTCGCTAATCTCCCAGAGTACAATGAAGACAACATTGTAATAAAGGATGAATTCTGGGAGACTGGGCTTGGGGACAGCTGTGGTCAGCATGAACTCATCTAGTTGCACAAGATATTCTTATGGGATAGTGACAGTGGACCCCATTTAGAATCTGACACAAAAGACCAATTCCTCCAAAGAGACAGTTTTCTGTTCCCTTAATCAGCCTCCATTTTTCTGGGGGTGTGTTGTCTTCTTCTGTTCCCTAGCATTAAATAAGGCCATAAAAGAACCCTAACCCAAACTGATTTGCCAGCAGATGGGTTCTACTCCTCCATGTGCATACGACACAGTGGAAGCTACCGTGAGGTACCAATCTGCACCAGTTCAGGAAATTTTCCAAACCAGTAAGTCCCTCATACTGACAAAGATTTATGGATTTTTAAAAAATAGTTTTGAGCAAGTAATTTAATTTAACTCAACTCCATAAGCATTTTAAGGGTTTATTCTGTGCCAGGCCCTGAGTTATGAGCTGGAGATAAAAAAGGTCAAAATCAAAACAGACCCACCCACCCCTGCCCCCAAGGATCTTATGTTCTGTGCTAGAGGTTCACATCATGTCCACAGATCAAAATACATGCAGAGCAATCCAAAGCAATTTCATGGGGGAAGACAAAGAAGGGGGGCACTAAGGTGGCATCTTGTCTGGGTCTCCCCCTCTCTCACTTTCATCCTGCCACCTGGCTCCCCAGAGGATAGACTAGTCCAGATCCAATTTATTCTCCAACCTCTACTCCTAAAGTTATAGTTTGTGAGCCCCCACTGGTGGGTATATTTTTCATAGTAAGCCAGAGACCACCATTAGCTTAAAGCAAAATATATATATATATATATATATACTGATATATATAATAAATATATATAAATAATAAATATTATAAATAATAAATATAATATAATATAATATAATATATTAAATATAATATTAAATATAATATAATAAATATAATATAATATAATAAATATAAATATATATACTGATATATATAATAAATATATATAAATAATAAATATTATAAATAATAAATATAATATAATATATTAAATATAATATTAAATATAATATAATAAATATAATATAATAAATATAAATATATATACTGATATATATAATAAATATATATAAATAATAAATAAAATATATATATATATATATACTGATATAACTTTGTAAAAACAGTAGGAAGAAAACATTCTCCCTTATGATCTTGAGGTGTGCTGTCCCTCCACGACACACAACAGCAGCAGTAGGAGAATGGGTGCATATGTAGAGTCCTCCAGCAGAGACATGACCACATAGGACAGACATTCACTTGTGATACTTTAGGCCCCTGATATCCTTTGCCTTCTCATTGTGTCCTCATGTTACTTCCCTGAGCACAGCAACTCCACTGAGCCGGGCACTCTAGTGAGCTGCCTGGGCCTGCCTCTCTCAACTGCTCAATTCCTGACTGCCAAAGTTGGTTCTCTTTTGCCTCTGCAGGAAGAGAAATCCTGCCCCTTCCTGGATGCTATGGGCTCTTCCTACTTTCCACTCACAGTACTCTATTCCTCAGAGCAGTCTGTTTGAATTCATTCTCTAGAGAGTGTGTCTTCTTAAGTTGCCACTAGGGGTGTGTGTAAACAGGGTGTGACATGTGAGTGACATCCTAAGGATCCCTGAGATTTGGTGGAAAGGTGCTATGCAATGGGGCAGTCCTAGCAGAGTACCTCAGCACCTAGGACAGAGGCATTAATTGGCATTTAGTAAATGATTGTCTATTGATTTAACAGGAATACAAGCTTGCCTCAAAAATGTTGTGGTTAATTCAGTTTCAAACCACCCCCAATAAAGTGACTATCACAATACAGTGAGTCACATAACTTTTGGTTTCCCAGTGCATATAAAAGCTATGTTTACACTATACTATATTCTATTAAGTGTACAATATAGTGTCTAAAAAGTGTACATACCTTAATTTTAAAATATTTTATTGCTAAAAATGCTAACCATCATCAGGGTTTCACAGAGTTTATATACATACACACATATTATATAGAGAGAGATATATAATATATGTGTATATATTACAATATTTGAGTATGTATATTTCTCATATATGCATATATATTGCACCTCTCTCTGTATATATGTATATATATTGCTAGTGGAGGGTCTTGGGTCAATGTTGATAGCTACTGACTGATCAGAGTTCTGGCTGTTGAAGGGTGGGAGGCTGTGGCAATTTCTTAAAATAAAACAACACTGAAGTTTGCCACATCAGTGAATTCTTCCTTTTACATGAACACTTGAAAGTCTTTGTAGAGGCATTAATTGGCCTAATTTCAATATTGTTGTGTATAAGAGAACTGGAAGGTCTGAGGAGAGGGAGAGAGCTGAGGAATAGTTGGTTGGTGAAGCCGTTGGAGCACATGCAACATTTACCAATTAAATTCATCATCTTATATGAATGTGGTTTGTGGTGCCCCAAAACAAATACAATGAAACATGAAAGGTCAATGATCGAAGATCACTGTAACAGATATAATAATAATGAAAAGCTTGAAATATTGCAAGAATTACCATAATGTTACCCAGAGACATAATGTCAGAACATGCTGTTAGAAAAATGGGGCCAATAGATTTGCTCAATGAAGGGTTTCCACAAACCTTCAATCTGTAAAAAACAAAAAACAAAACAAAAACCCAAACATGGTGTCTGTGAAGCACGATAAAACAAAGTGCCATAGAGTGAGGTCTGCTCCATAAAACGAGGTCTGGAGGGATGATCTCAGATGCCCATCAGGTGTGTGGCCCTGGGTAAATCCCTCCAACTCTGGATTTCAGGTGCGTCAACTAAAAAGGGGGGATTGAAGGCTTTGAGTTCCTTCCCAGCTCTGCATCAATGATTCTATGAACTGAATACAGGGAAGGTAGCTGGCACAGTGACAGGAGTGCCAGCTCTGAAGTCTTAGGACTCCAGTCCAAATCCTACCTTTGAAATTTTTTACTGTGTGACATTGGGCAAGTTGCTTAATCAGTCAAGTCAAAAAGTACTTTTTGAGTGCCTATTATGTGCCAGGTGCTGTGCTGAGTGATAGTGATAGAAACAAAGGCAAAAGACAGTGCCTATCCTTGAGGAGCTCACAGTCTAGGGGCTGTGTGTGTGTGTGTGTGTGTGTCCAGGATCAAATAAGATTTAGATAGGAGAAACCAAGAAGAGAGGGAGGTAATTAAAATAAAGAAGGCACTAGCATTAACTTCCCTGGACCTATTTCGTCATTTATGAAAAGGGAGTTGGCTTGATGACCTCTCATATATCACATTATTAAGACTCTGTGATTCTCTAATTGTCATAAAATAAAAAGCATGGTGGAAAAACATTGTATGTTAAGATACCCTCATGTGAAGAAAATCAGAAATGAGCAGGGCATCTGAGAGGAATCCATGGAGAAGGAATCAGAGGACAGCTGGGAAATGGTAGAATGGAATTCTGTTCAGTTATGGGTTAGATTAGAATAATCAGGGGTGGGGACCCTCAAGCCTGGAGGCCACATGTGCCTAGGTCCTTGGGTGCAGCCTTTTGACTAAGTTCAAGTCTGACTGTCCTGGAAGTGGCAGGCTCCCCACCCCTGTACTAAATGGTCTCTGAAGTCCCTTGACATTCTGGTGTTTGTGATTCAAGCCCAGTGTTCTACCTCCATATCAACTATGCTTTCCATTGCGTGATTTTCTCTAGACTTCACATCCAGATACAGTGTTTTCTGTCTTTTCTAGTTACTCTCAGAGAGACTTTAAATGCCTTCATAATACTTAAGGCATACCGCACAGTGGCTGTTGAAATTGCAGTAAATTGCAGTAAACCCAAACCTAGAATCTGGAAACATCCATTAGACATTCCCAGGCACCAGCTGGGAACAAAGTCTGCCTGATGGCAGGATCTGTCTCTCTGTGAAATGAAAATAATCAGGTAGGCATTTTATTGAACAGAGAAGTGAAATTTAATCCTAATCCCAAGAATACCCTTTGGAAGGCATTCATTAGCTAAGGATTTAGGGAGAATGAAGCCACATAGTGGGTGCTGCCTGGGAAGATGAGCCTTCAGTGCCCAGTACTTCAAGGAGATTAGAGATTCTCAGCTCTTAGGGATGCAGGATATCTTAGCTGACTTTGTCATCCTATTGCACATTTAAAGAGAAACAAGATGTGATCTATTGTGGCCTCCTTCGGAGTTCACATGTGGCAGCTTCCACAATGAATGGTCGATAGGGAAATTCATCAAGAAATATATGTTTGGAGTCAGAGAAGCTGCTTCAAATTGGAACCACCACTTCTTATCAATGGGAGTTGGACAAGAGCCTTTTGCTCTCTTGGTCTCAGTTTCCCCAACCATAAAATAAAGAGGTTGGACAGGATGGCATCTCTTTCCAGGTCTACAGTTACCATCCTACAATCTTCTGAATATAAACCTTGCCATGGGTCAGGGTCCAAAGCAAAGAGCAAACTCAACCTGACCCATTTTCTACCCTCTTCCACTTCTCCCTTTCCTTTATATGTACAGCAATACACATATATGTATATATGTTTGTGTTTAGTCATTGCAATCAAGTCCTACTCTTCATGACCCGATTGAGGGCTTTCTTGGCAAAAATCATGGAGTAGTTCCAGCTCATTTTAGAAATTAAAAAAAAAATAAAACAGGCAGGGTTAAGTAACTTGCCTAGGATCACACAGAACTCAGGTCTTCCTGATTCCAGAATTAGCACTCTGTTCACTGTGCCACCTATCTTCCCATATGTGTGCACACATATACATGTATACCTGCATATTAGATGTACACGTATGTATGTATGTGTGTAGATAGATAGATAGATCCAGGATCAAGTGAGATAATTATAAAAAATGCCCGGCCCAGTGCCTGGCACATAGTAGGTGCTATATAAAGATGCTTATCCTATTCCTAAAAATCCACTGACAATTTTGGATAAATTAGGTGACTTATTCCAGTAATTGTGCCTTATATGAGACAGAGATGCAGGAATATCTGTTGTGGACCTTATGTGTATCTATGGTCATAGGAGCATATACCTAGAAGGGCCCCTGAGGTCTTTTTCAATGCCTCAGTAGAATTCAGGTCTTATTTCCTGGAAGGAAACTCTGGGAACCCCCTGAGTCAATGCCTATTACACATTTGCAGATCTTTTGATAAAGCCCATAAAATGCTGACGTGCATCATTTCTATAAGAAAGGGCTAATCCTGTCATTACCATTGGCCTAAGAGTACATAGCTGGCATGGAGAAGAGAGTGCTCAGAGCCCCAGATTTCTGCTCAGAAGCCTGGGCTCACCCTGCTGCCCTGAAGCACCTTTCCTTAACACCCAATGGCCTCCACTGTCTCTCCTTCCAGGCTCACCTTCTACGGTAGCACATTAGGATGTTTATAGAGTATGGTGTTTGCAGTGTAAGGTGGTGGGAATACCACTGGAACTAGAGTCAAGACTTGGATGCCAGTCCAGACTCTGACACTTACTACCTGTGAGACAAGTCTCCTGACCTCTCTCGGGTTCACTTTCCCCATCTGTAAAATGGGCATAACAATAGCACCTATTTTGCAAAGCTGCTGTGAGGCTTCCAGGACCTAAAGAACGTTGCAAACCTTAAAGCATTATCTCAATATCAGCTGTTATTATGAAAAGGGAGGAAGGAAGGGAGGGAGGGAGGATTTATATTGTGTCTATTGTCAGACCCAGTACTAAGCACTTTACAAACATCTCATCTAATTTCCACAACTCTGGGAGTTAGGAGTTATTTTTAATTTCCGTTTTACAGTTGAGGAAGCTGACATAGACAGTGGTTGAGTGACTTGCTCAGGGCCACATAGAGAGTAAGTGCCTGAGGCTGGATTTGAACTCAGGTCTTCCTAACTCCAATGAGAAGCTGAAGCTCAAAACAGTGAAATTAATGATCCAAAATCATGCAGGTAGAAAGTAGAAAAGGCAGGATATGAACCGAGGTTTTCTCAATCTAGACCTGGTTCACTTTCCATGACCACACAATTGCTTGTCAAGGATTACTGTGAATTGTGGTCCCCCGAAGATCTGCCTCTCACTGAAAATGAGTCAATTGGAATTTTGGTTCATAGGCCAATGACTTGAGACTTGGGAAGGCTGAATTGGCCCCCTAGATCCTGAATACCCCTGGGGGAATGGACAAAATGGAGACCCTGAGGGTCCAGAGTTAAGGACTCCTCCCCTGCCCTGGACAAACCTCCTGTGGTGCTCCAGAAGGCTGAGCTATGAGTCTTCATCTTTGCTGAAGCCAGGACAAAGTATTTCATGTGGAGTAAAGCCATATGGGGCCTGGCTGGAGTGGGGGAGGGAAGAAAGGTACAGTAGATAACAGTTTGATCAGTCATGCTGAGAGAAGGGTCAGGCTGGTCCTTGGGTTTACAGGGATTGGAGGAAAGAAGGACCAGGGAGAGCAGAGCCATAGCAACAAGACTCTGGGCTTTGAAGGCTGTTGGTGTGGACTGAAGTTGAGGAAGCATGCCCCCACTAGAGCCTGGCTTCCTGAGACATTGCCCCACTTACCTCATGCGAGTAACAGCTCCAGGCTGCCCTAGCCACCAAACTGTGAAGCTAGCCAGCCAAGAGAGGCTAGAAGCAAGGATCAGGGACTCACCATGGCTATTATTCAGCCCACAGCAAACATTTGCTCAGGGTCTACTCCACGAACTGTTCTAACTCACCAAATATGGAATCCATTTCCTTATTAGGAGCTAGTAATCTTTTGGGTTAAAAGACCCTGGCATTTTTTGTCTCCTAGGCAGGATGCAAATGTATTTTGAGTGTTTATGACCAGCGTGGCACAGATGTGTCAATGAGAGAAGTGTTGGGATTTCAGCTCTGGCTGGGCTCATAAATAATTGTGGCATGTCAAGGTTGAAGGAAATAGGAGAAAATGGAAGGAACATTGTAAATTGTAAATTTTGTGTTCTGTTAGATTGGGAGGGAAGAGGATGGGGCTCAAGGAAGTTATGCAAGGCAGAGGTTGACCTGCAGCTTTGAGCATCTCAAAATCAGCTTCTGAATATGCTCTACTTTCTGTGGTGATATGGGATAATGCCCAGATTCAGCACAAAGAGAAATCAGAAACCCACAACAAGCCATAGCAGCAGGAAGCAGCAGGTCCTGATTAAATCATCATCACCATCACCACCATCATCATCATCATCTTAATACACTTCTCAGAAGTGATTTAATTAATCTGGGGGAGGGATACCAATCGATACATCAGCATTTATCAATCTCCTGATATATACTAGATCTCTAAGCTAAGCCCTGAAGATACAAAGACAAAATACAAAACAGTTCCTGCCCCCAAGGAACTCATATGTATTCCTGGTTTCCCTGGTCAGTGGGGCCTGACTCCATTTCCCATCTCTGCCCCCTGAATTCCCTAGTATCTTTCAAGATCCAAGTTAAGTCCCACCTTCTACAGAAGGCCCTTCCCAAGATGCTGCTGCCCCTCCCTGTGATTACCCTCACCTCCTCTGAATTTTTTATACATAGTTGGTCATTAATATGTCTCTCCCCCAAGAATGTGTGTCCCTAGAAAGCGGAGGCTTTGTGCCTTTCTTGGTATGCCCAAGTGCTTAGCTTAACTAGAGGGAATTTAGAATTTCTGATGTCATTTTGCTTTCTGATCATTTTCTGCATGTTTCTTATAGGTTGCCTGTAGGTGGTATGGAACTTGGACTTTCTAGTGGCTATGGAGTATATTGTGACCTTCAATAACTTTCTACAGTTTTTGAAAAACTCTCTGGAGTCACTTCTGCCATAATGGTATTTGATACCTATCCTCCCCCTCATCTTCTTCATGATTTTTAGCTGGAGAGCACATAGGGTAGAGAGCTGCAGGGTCTACAGTCCATGCCACATAAGGACGATGGCCAATGACAGAACTGAACAGATCTATTCAAGAGAAGACATGATAGGGAGGGGGGTGAAAGGAAAGCTGGCTTAAAATATTCTAAGGACTGTCATGTGAATGAGAGATTAGACATATAGGGCTGGGATCAAGGAAGGGGAGCTGCCATGATGGACATTGAGGTCCAATGTCAGAAAGGTGTTCCTAATGATGTCCCCAAATGACCTGGACTGCCCCCTGGAGGTGCTGGGTTCCTCAATGTGCGGGGCTATCCAGAAAACTAGACAACTTGTCAGGTCCCTTATAGAGGGGGTCGGAAGCCAATTGTAGTTTTGACAAGGTGGCCTCTGAGGGGCGACCTCTCTCTGACATTCAGTGATAGAAGTGATTCTTTTCCCACAACAACCTGAATTCATAGATCCATAGAATGTTAAGAGTTGGGAGAGAGTACGGACCCTGAAACTGGAGAGTATTCCTGGGACTGTCACCATCAATTAATCAACAAGATTTACTAAACATCTACTCTGAACCAGGCCCCGGTGCTGGGGATACAAGAACACAGAAAGAAACAAGCCCTACTTACAAATCCTACATTCTAAGACAGGGAATGAGACAAAGCAGAATGTGCGTATTTCTGACTGATCTCAGACAAGTCAGGTAACCGCTCTGTGCCTCAGCTGCCTTTTCTGTTAAATCAGTGTTTCAGACAGAATGAGCCCTTAGGTGTCTTGCTGAAACTTTGATTTCTTACACTGGGGCTGAACTGAGTTTCATCGTGGCCAGTAGAGAGAACAACAGGTGACTTGGGGGTTAGAAGAGAACCCAAGTTCAGATACCCCCCCCCGCCAATGTGACCTTGGGGTTAGACGAGAACACGAGTTCAGATACCCCCCCAATGTGACCTTGGGGGTTAGAAGAAAACCCGAGTTCAGATACCCCCCCCCCAATGTGACCTTGGGCATATCTCCAAACCTCTGTTATTGAAGAGGATGGCCCAGAGAGCTTCAGAGGTTTCTTCTGAACCCTAGATCTGTGACCCAATTATTCAACTGTACAGAAAATAGCCCTTCTGAAGAGCTCAATTTTCTTAGTTCCCAACAGATAAAAGAAAATTATTGTGGGAAGGAAACATCGATCATTAATGATAATAAAGTGAATGCCACCTCCAAGCACAGGGCTCTGCTGACGATTAAGACCCTCGAGGAGATGATCCACACCTCCCAGGGGCACACCTCCTACCTGCTCCTGACACAAGCTTTTGGGAGCCCCTGTGCGACACACTTCCCCCACAGGGCAGATTGCTTTCCCAAGGCAAGTTTCACCAAAAGTCAAGTGATGAGGAGATAACGGCTGGTTTTCCGGGGAAGAAATCTGGATGGTGAAACATTCAGGTTCTTGCTGAAAGTCACTCAAACCCAGGAGGATGAATGTGCCAGGAGACACTGGGAAGGAGAAGGAATAGTGCTGGTAGGAAGCCGTCTGGGGCAGGGGCAGGGGCAGAGACCAAGGACTGCCCAGAGAGGAACGTACAGAGAACATGTGGGTCCCATGGATACATGGTTGCATGTGCAGGGAAGAAAGCCGCATTCAGACAAATGCACATGCTCAGAGGCTCTTCCAAGGGGCAAGTAAGAGACTCCCCGGGCTTTGGATCCAAAACAAGGAGATTCAAAATCTATGAGCCCTTGTAAAGAAGAGGTGACTGCCTAGGTGGGATCAGGTAAGCACACCCATGCACACTAATGCACCTAGGATGCACAAGCACAAAGAAAACCCCATACAACAATTCACACGCCAAACACTAATGTTAGACATGCTCACCAGGACAAGCAGAGATAACACACACAAACTCAGCATCTTCTGATGTCAACACATGTGAATGCTCACCACACGCAGAGGGCTTTTCTCCAGGATGCCCATGAATATTCCCCGTGTCCTCTGGGAAAGCCTTTGGCACCTTGATTATATTCATCCCCAGTGGGCATCGTCTGACGTCAGACGAGCCAGATTCATACTTGAAATCTGGTCATCGTGGATGGCCATGAACAGAGGTACCAGATATAACCGCATGCAAACACATAACCCCACAATGTACAAGCGCTTGCACACCAAGGTGTATGAACACAATCACATAGAAGAAAGGCATGCAAGTACAAACATGGATTCACACAATCACTATAACCTGACACATGGGCAGTAAGAAACATATAGTCACGGGTAATACATATATGCACAAAATGTGCCAGCATCTGCACTGACTACACACTAATGCCACACTCACAATTCATTATACTGACTATCTACATATGGTGAATGCATAAGATATATACACACATATATAAACTAGATCACAATCATATATGATAAAAACACAAGTGGGTGTATCTAACACAAGCATAAATATGGACCACCATATTCACAATGTCACAAGCACACACACACAAATGATATACCCAATCACAATATAATACAGAAATACATGCATATACATTTGCAAGGCAATGACACAATAATACAAATGCAGAGACCCAGAAATACACATAGGCATGCCTCAAGCCCCAATCACTCACAAATACAACAGACCCCAAATCACAAACCCATTCATTCTCGATAGCACAAACATATTTACCAGATACAAGTACCCACAATCTCTCTCCCTCCCTCCCTCCCCGCCCCTCTGTCTCTTTCTCTCTCTCTCTTTCTCTCTCTCTCTCTCTCTCTCTCTCACACACACACACACACACACACACACACACACACACACACACACACACCAGTCCCTAGCTTCTGAAAGTGGGAAATCCCATCTTCCAAGGACTTTGCAGCATAAAGGATTACTGACTAACACAGAATCGACTAACACAGGAACTGCTCATTCAGCTTAGGCAGACCTGAAGTGGTGGCTGGAGACAGCCGTTGTGCAGTGCGAAGGGTGTCCTCCCCACACCTGACATGGTTCCTAGCTTTGTAGAAGTCAGAGAGTCTGCAGGGGTGCTGCCATTCCAGCCTCCTTGGCCCGGTCTAGCCAGCGTGCATCCCATGGGGGGTGACCTCTGTTTGCACCTGCCAAACCACCGTCTACTCGGGTCTTCACTTGGTTTCTGGCTTCCCCAGCTACAGCCTTGGCTGCCAAGCAGGTGCTGCCTGACTGGGGATGTCAGAGGTGGAGGCCTGTGTCTGGTGAGCCTGGGGGGCAGTCTGGGTCTGGATCCCAGCTCACTGTCTCCTGAGGCCATGACCAGAGATGGGATGAGGACACTGGCATAAAGAGCTTCATAGCATCCTGAGGCTGAATTTGACCAGCCCCAAACACCTGCTATGTACAGGCATGAGTAGCAGAATGGTAAGGCTGTTGAGGAGTTGGCCTCAGAGTCAGGAGAGACTGAGTTCGAATCTGGCGTCTGGCAAAACAGCAGAGGATGATGCAAGGGGCTGGGCTGACCCTGAGCTCAGGTCCCTCTGGACGCTTTCTTCCCAGTGACTTTGGACAGATAATTTCACTGGCTAGACCTCAGTTTTCTCATCTGTAAAACGGGGTGGTTGGACGAGGTGGCCCAAGGGGTCCCTTCCATCTCTAGAGTTTGGAGGCATGACATATTATGTCACCCTGGGCAAGTCACTTCACTTTTCAGTGGCTCGGGCCACTCTCCAAGACTCCAAAGCAAGAGTGCACACCCTCAAGGAGGAGACCTCATATGTGTGCTGATCTATACGAAGTGGGGCAGGTAGGGGGTGCCATAATGCACAAAGCATCAAGACTACTCATCTCCCTGAGTTCAAATCTGGCCTCAGAAACTCACTAGCTGTGTGACCCTGGGCAAGTCACTTAACCTTGTTTGACTCAGTTTCCTCATCTGTAAAATGAGCCCGAGAAGGAAATGGCAGACCGCTCCAGTATCCAGACACAAGTGAAATGCCTGGATGATAACGTCATGCAGAATAGGTGCCAGCTAATTTGGGGGAGGGCAAAGCTAGCTGGGGGCGGGGGTAAGCCTTGAACCAGAGATGAAGTGGGGGAGCATCGCAGGCAGGGGAGCCTTCGGTGCTAAGGCAGAGAGATGGGAGACGGTGCGTCACGCGTGAGGGACAGAAAGGAGGCTCGCGTCTCTGGATGGCGGAGTGCACGGAGGGGAGGAATCCACGAGAAGCCTGCACAGGCAGAAAGGCTCCAAGTGCCGAGCGCAGCATGTATGCTTGAGCCCGAGGGCATCGGGAGCCCCTGGAATTGACATGGGCAGACTGGCGGCTGAGCTGAGGGAGGAGCCGGGAGGCAGAGAGGCCAGGGGGGCTTTGGGGCTCACAGTCCCGGCTGAGGCCGAGTGGAGCGGGTGGCTATATAGAAAGAAAGGGGCGCATATGAGAGGCGTGGAGGGAGCGTCGGCAGTCAGGGATGCTGCTGAGTCAATGACCTGCTCGAGCTCCCTCCCCTCGGGTCCTAAGAGAGCTGGCCAGAAGCTGAAGACGCAGCGTGCGGTCATGGCTCTTCTCTTGTTCCCAGATGGGGGCAGGCCAACACCTTGCCCCTCGCTGCTATTCTTAGCATGAACGCACCAGTCCCAATAAGGAGGTACCAGATTCCACCTTCAGGCACTACCTGCCCCAGATATGAAAACCTGCCCGAGCCTCCCTTCCTCATCCCTTCCTTGGATTAAAGTGCAGAATTACGGGGAAATGGGTGGTGTGTGTGTGTGTGCGTGTGCGTGTGCGTGTGCGTGTGTGCGTGTGTGTGTGTGTGTGTGTGTGTGTGTGTGTGTGTGTGTGTGTGTGTGTCCTCACCACAATTGTTGGGTTGGGTGCTGGGTCAGAGGAGCCGTTGACCGGCTCATCCCAGGCTGATTGTTTCTGAAGAGCCACAAGCCACAGAAGTTTCCTGCCCAGCTGCCTAGAGGCCAGGCATCTTTATTTACCCAATTTGGTTCCATTGTGGTGAGACGACGCACACCCTCCAGGAATCCCTGGCCCAAGTTCCAGCGGATTTCTTTTGTTTGCTTTAGTTTTTCTGAAAATGAATATTGGACACTGGGAGTATTTTTGTCTGAAGGAAGAGGTGTTGGGTATGAGCCAGGCTCAGGTTTCCCACATCCCTGCTCATGCCCCAAGAAGGACTGGGTTGGATGAGGAGCCCCAGCCACTTGGCCAGTTCTCACCCCCATCGTGCCCTGAAGCCTGCACCTCTCTATCCTCAGACTCAAAGGCCTTGCCTGCTTCTGTGAATCTCCTTATTACCTAACCTTCCAACATGTCCTTTTGTCTTGACTGGCTGAGTTAATTCAATGAATCCAACAAACATCCAGCTGGGGGGTTTTGCGACTATTTTTGGTGCTCTCTCTCTCTGCACTGTCGCTTTTCTCCTGGGTTGGCAAGCTGTTTGGTTCTTGATTCCTTCCAGTGTTTCACCTGCTTCCTGCCCCCACACCAACCAGTGGACAAGTGTCCCACTTCTTCCTTCCATGACTTCTTGGGTATTCATGCCCTTCTCTGCTCACACAGCCACCACCAGGGTTCAGGATCCCATCGCCTCCTGCCTAACAAGCATCTATTGGCATCTCTGATGGGCCACTTACTGTGGTAAGCCTGGGGGGCAGTCCCTCTGAGTCACCTGAGGGGCAGTCACCCTGGGGGACAGTCCCTCTGGGTCACCCTGGGGGGCAGTCACTCTGGGGTGCAGTCCCTCTGGGTCACCCCAAGGGGCAGTCACCCCAAGGGCCAGTCACTCTGGGGGGCAGTCCCTCTGGGTCACCCCAAGGGGCAGTCACCCCAAGGGCCAGTCACCCTGGGGGGCAGTCACCTGGGGGGCAATCCCTCTGGGTCACCCCAAGGGCCAGTCACTCTGGGGGGCAGTCCCTCTGGGTCACAGGGCTGCCTAAACCTTTCTTGTCTGCAGCTCTCTTTGGTGATCAGGTGAAGCCTGCAGCTGCCTAGAACCAGCTTTTTAAATTACTGAAGGAAAATGCTCAATTTTGGTCAGAGGGTAGAAAAGGTAAAGTAACATTTCCACTCTCATTCAAGCTCTCTGAGTGTTTGAAATCTAACCATTAGACCCCAGGTTGAGAGCTCCTACTTGGGGATAATTTGAGGGAAATGAGAACACTTCCAGTGATAGGATGGACCAGGATGGGAAACCCAGACTGCAGTCTAGATAAAACTGTCAAGCAGAGGTCACCTGAGCAAAAGGCTGGGACCAGGCAGGTGACCAGAAGTGAGGGGGAGGGGAGCACTCCAGCAATGGGTGATAGCACAAGGTCTAGGCAGGGGTGGGGAACCTGTGACTTCAAGGCCACACATTGCCCTTTAGGTTCTTAAGTGCAGCTCTTTGGTCAACCAAAGGGCTATCCTTGAGGACCTGGAAGGCCACATATGACCCTCTAAGCAGCACATTCCCCACCCCTAGTAGGCAAACAATCAGAGTAGGTCTGACAATTGGTGTGATGGACCCAGGCATTGAGATATCAGTCCTTGGAAAACTAAGAAGAGGGGCCAGAACTTCAGTCCCAGAGGAATTGGGATATTGTCTAGGTCACTAGAAGCTTATGGGCCACATAGGAACCAAGTAGAGTCCAATGAGTGGATCTGGGGTAAAAGGTAGGGCTTAGTCACATAAGAACTTATAAACTAGGACCATAGAGCTCATCAGTTCAGCCCCCTCATTGTACAGATGGAGAAACTGAGACCAGAGGGGTAAATACACTTGTAGAGTTGACATTTGATCTCAGGTCCTCTTACTATAAACCCACTGTCTTTACAATGTTGCACTGTCTCAAGGTCTGCAAGGTCAAAATGAGAGCCAACTGCCATACCTGAGTGTGAATGGAAGGGTTTCTCTGCTCCTCAGCAGGGCTGAGTGGGTGCTGCTGCACCTGGACTGGGGCTCCTGATATGTTCATACCAGCAACTGAATTTACCAGCATCTGGGGAAGGACTGAACCCACAAATATCAGTTTAAGTGAATGGCCTCAACTGTGTACTTTGGAAGGAAGAAGCAATGGGGAGCTGGACAGGTTCAGTTCAAGATAGGAAGGCCCCTTAAAGTTTGTCTTGCCCACCCTCAGTTTTTAATCATGTTGAGACAGAGAACTGACTTGTCCAATATCATTCCAGAGGGGGCAGAGCCAAGATGGCAGAGTAGAAACAGCACTTCCAAGGTGCTCCCCCCCCACACCACTTCCAAACAATGTAAAAGGTGGACTCTAAACTTCTGGAGCTCCAGCACCCACAGAATGACACAGAGAAGCTAACCTCCCACTGAGGACAGCCCAGCAGCCCTGCAGGGAGCAGCCAGCGCAGCACAGCGTGATGCTCTGGGAGTCAATATCATTCCAGAAATATGTGTCACCATGGGGATTGGAACCCACATGCTCTCATACTCTTTCCATGGTACCACACACTATTCTATAGCATCCCTTGCTTTGCTGGGGCTTTAATTAGAGAAAACTGAGCTGTTTTCTGAGTATGTTTTCTGTCTAAAACAGTGCATAGGTTCCTGGGATTGGAATAGAGAGGGGCTTTAAAAGTCATTTAGTGCAACACTCTTTTATACTTAGGAGGAAACAGATGCCCAGATCAGTGAACTGACCCATCAAGGTCCCACAGTGACTAAATGAATCATGTCCTTAACTTCTTTAATTCATATATGTAATCAGCCAAGATCTGCCTTCCCAGCTTCCTAGTCCTGCCCCATCCCCCAAGTGAGAATACAAGAAAAATAAAACATATATAGCCAATCAACACTAAGTTCGACACTGGCCACGCCCGTCTACCTCCCCCAAAGTGTCTCATTCTACACTGAGTCCTTCAGCACTCTCCCAAGAAATAGGAACATGATTTATAACTAGTATTCTGGAATTCTGCTTGGTCACCATGTCAGTCAAAGTTCAGGACAATAGTTCTCTATCACATCAATGTAGCACAGCTCATTTATCTGCTCCCAATTTATGGGCACATCTTCAGATTCCCATTTTTTTGCCTCATCAAAAAGAGTCACAAGTATTTTGGTTCATCCTTAGTTTGTTTTACTTAAGACTAATCTCTCCCTTTATCTGTTCTTCCTCTAATCCTCTCTCCCCCTTTTCCCTTTTCCCTCCTATTTCTCTGTGTGTGCATATATATGTATGTATATATATGCATATATATAATATACATATATACAAACATATATAGACACAATTTCTAGACCCTGTTCTGTGTGGTTTTTTCTTCTTTTGATCAGTTCAAATGGGCTTGAGATTCACATGTCAGCTACTTCCTCCCCGTGCCCTCCTTGATGGAATAGATGTCTATTTGTGCACCCAGAATAGAAGATAATTTTATCCAAGTTTCTTTCCCTTCCTCCTGATCCCAGTGCATTTCTCTTTCCATTTTTTTTTCTTATTATTGTCAAGACATAACAGGACAACTCCAAGGCCTTGTTTAATTGGACTCCCTCTGTGAACCCTGATGATGACAGGGTTCAGAAGAAATGCTTCTACCATCTCCTTATATTTGAATGTAAGCAGTTTGTATTTATTTAGTCCTTTATTACTGTTCATTCGTGTTTACTTTGTATGTTTCTCTTCACTCCTAAAGTTTATCTCTAACTCTTGTATAACTTACTTAATGTTGCTTTGCTTCTACTGTACATTCTCTGGCTTTCACCTTGATTTTCAGAAGAATGGCCTTTCCTGCTTGTTTTCAGAGAAATATCTCTTTGCAAAAAGGCAGCCATCATGTGCCACTGGATAAATGTAAAGAAACTTTTCCATATACATTTAGGCATGGCAGTTTGCAAAGATGTAGACGTGGCCCATCTTCATTTGGCCTCGTGCCCACCATTTTCGCACATCTGTGGTCAGATGGGATGGTATGAAAGGGGACATCAATCTTATTCATGTTTTGTGAAGGTTTTAAAACTTTTATGTAAATTTCATGTTTTGGTGTTTGCAAATCTACCTCTTTCTTGGGAATTTGGCCAAGGAAAGGAAGCAGCCGTGTGTTTGTGGTGGTAAGCTTTTTTTTTTTCTTTTTCTTTGGAGAAACTAGAAACGGGAGTAGTGAGAAGGATCTTCTGGACAGGGTTTCTTTCTTCTGCAAGTTGCTTCTGAAAGCTTTGTTAAACTTCATTTAGTTTGAAAAACTTTTCTGCTCATGGATGGATTGTGAGCTTAACCTTGGAAAACAGATTCTCTCTTCTTCGTCTGGGTCTGATCTGGCCATTAGCAAAGAGGCATGCTCATTTGCAGATGGTCATCTCTCTGGAAGTGGGCTATAAGGGGATTTTTAAAAACCACATTGTTTAATCAAATCCTCCATCTTAGCACTGGTGCTAGAGACTGGAGTCCCATTTTGGGGTCTCAACTCATTGTCAAGGTTGGGGCAACAGATCAGAAGATCATAAATCTAGGATGTGTGTTGTTACGGTATAAATTGTTCTCCTGTTTTTTTCCCACTTCTTTAGCATCATTTCATATGAGTCTTCCCAGGTGTCACTGAAGCTGTCCCTGTGATCAGTTCTTAAGGCACAATAGTAATCTATTATATTCATGTTCCATAATTTGTCTAGTCATTCCACAATTAATGTCCTCCCCCATTTCCTGGTCTCTAGGTCTTTGCTGCTACAAACAGAGATTCTTTAAATACTTTTCTGCATATAGGTCATTTTTCTCATTAAAAAATGTCTTTGGTATATATGTCTAGTAGTGAGTGTTGCTCCCCTAGTATTGGTAAGTAAAAGCATATGTTCCCTGACTTTAGGGCCATAGTCCCAACCTGCTTTCCAGAATGGCTGGATCAAGTCATAGTTCCACCAGCCATGCATGAAGATGCCTATTTCTCTACAGCCTCACCAAAATTAGTCATTTTCCTTTTTTGTCAATTTTGCCAACAGGATATGTGTGAGGAGAACCTTAGAGTTGCTTTAATTTACATTTTGATAATCATTCATAATTTAGAGCATTTTTTCATATGACTATTGATAGCTTGGATTTATTTCTTCCTTAGAAAATTGCCCATTCACATCCTTTGGAGATTTATGAATTAGGGAATGACTTGTTCTTATTGATTTGAATCATTTCCTTATGTATTTTCAAAATGAGACTTTTATCAATGAAAGTTGCCTCAAATATTTTTTCATAATTATTTGTTTCCCTTCTAATTTTATTCACATTGATTTTGCTTGTGCAAACATTTTGGAAATTTTTATGTAATTATAATTGCCTATCTTATATTTATTTAATATTCTCTATCCCCTGTTTGGTCACAAACTCTTTCCCTATGAAAAAGAATTTCTTCCTTCATCCTTTAATTTGCTTATAATGTCACCTTTAATGTTAAGGTCATATATCCATTTGGAGAGATTATCTTGTATACAGTGTGAGATACTGGTCTATACCTAGCATC
This sequence comes from Gymnobelideus leadbeateri, assembly GCA_011680675.1. NCBI lineage: Eukaryota > Metazoa > Chordata > Mammalia > Diprotodontia > Petauridae > Gymnobelideus > Gymnobelideus leadbeateri. The sequence goes on from WOXC01008259.1 coordinate 129,540, forward strand.
TACCAGACACCCTTCTAGTTTTTACAGAAGTCTTGGTCAAAAATTGAGCTCTTAACCTTAGAGTTGGAAGTCCTGGCTTGGTTTTACGATGGGGGGAGGGAAGGGGAGGAGGAAACTCTCTCTTCATCATCAACTCCCACTATTTGGTTGCTCCTGTGGGAATTTCCTTTTCTAACTGATGGCTACTAGCCAGGAGAATATACAATCCAAAGCTTTCTCACTGTCTTCTCCCTGGGACAACTCTGGTCAGAAAAAAAGAGTGGCTACTTGCCAAGGACAAACTCCCAGCCTGGGATTAAAGGGAAGGAAGAGAGGGTGGAGAGAGGGAGAGAGACAGAGACAGAGAGAAAAACAGAGAAAGACAGATAGGTGAGACAGAGAGAGAAAGACAGACGAGACAGAGATGGAGGGAGACGCACAGACATATGGAAAGTCAGAGAAGTAGAAAGAGTACAAGAAAGAGAGACAGAAATAGAGACAAAGACAGAGAAACAATCTCTCTCTCTCTCTCTCTTTATATATATATATATATTTAGTTTTCCATATTCGCTTTTATAAGATTGTTTTAAATTTTCTCCCTGTCCTTTCCCTCCCCCATATGGCATGCAATTCGATATAAGCTGTACATTATAATCATATTACACATATTTCCACATTAGTCTTGTTGTAAAGAAGAATCAGAACAAAAGGGAAAAACCATGAGAAAGAAAAAACAAAAACAGATAGTCTCCTTCAGTCTGCTTTCAGACTCCATGGTTCTTTCTCTGAACGTTGATACCATTTTTCATCATGAGTCTTTTGAAGTTATCTTTGGTACTTACATTGCTGAAAAGAGTCAAGTCTATTAAAGTTGGTCATCATACAATGTTACTGTTACTGTGTACAATGTTCTCCTGGTAGACACAGACAATTTTTTTTTTAAAAACTGAAACAGAGAGAGAGAGAGAGAGAGAGAGAGAGAGAGAGAGAGAGAGAGAGAGAGAGAACACAGAAGAGGAAGAGAATGAAAGACCTAGTGCAAGAGATAGAGAACAAAATAGAGGAAAAGGGACAGTAAGATAAAGTGTGTGTGAGAGAGGGAAAGAATTTTTAAACGAAGTCTTTTTAAAAATTCCCCCAGAACTCCTGACCTATGGAGCCCCTGACATTTGCCCTTTCCAGCAGCCCAGGCTGGAACAATTCACCTTGGAGTTACTCTTTGGTGCCCAAAGAGGCAGAAAGGTCAGGGGAGAGAACAAAAACCAGTCCTGTGGGGTCATTGAACATAGATTTGAAAGAGACTTAACCCAACCCACCTCATTTTGCAGATGAACATGGTGGACTGAGGGGTAAATGACTTGCCCAAGGTCACAAAGTTAGTGAGTAGCATGGTAGAAACTGAAACCCAGGTTGTCTGAAATCAAAACCAGTGAAATGTTGGATTGATTCATGAAAAACATATATGAACTCAACAAAGTTTGTGAAGTATGAGAAGTTTTTTTTTCAGATTTTTAAAAAACTTTATTTTTTGTTTTGTTTGTTTTGATCTGTGTATTTTTTTTGCAACATGTCTAATATGGAAATACATTTTACATGACTTCATATGTATAACTGATATCATATTGCTTGCCTTCTTAATGTGTGGGCAAGGGACAAGTGAAAGTGAGAGAATTTGAAACTCAAAACTGAAACAAATGTTAAACATTTTTACATATAATTGGAAATATTTAATGAAATAAATTCTATATAACTTTATAACCATATATACATACATAATCTACTCTCTATATCTATCTATCTGTCTGTCTATCTTTCTACCTATCTACCTATCCACACACACATATCTATCTATTTATCTATCTATCTATTTATCTATCTATCTGTCTATCTATCTATCTACCTTTCTAAGATTACTGAGGCCTGAAACCAAGCAAGATAAAGCCAAAGTTGTCCTATTAGAGTCCAGGGTGGTTACAGGGACAGAGTACAACTTTCTGATGCGGAAGGAATGGAGGTGATAGTTCCCTTCAACTATTTTCATACTGAGAAAAGTTTCATCAGTTACAATTATTGTTTTTCCATGTAGGAATGTAAATAGTTCAACAATATAATTTATTTTCCCTATTTACCTTCTCATGCTTCTCTTGTTTCTTGTGTCTGAATGTCAAATTTTCTACTCAAGTCTGTTTTTTTTTTCTTCAAGAATGCTTGAAAGTCCTCTAATCCACTGAATGTCCATATTTCCCCTGAAACATGATACTCAGTTTTGCTGGGTAGGTGATTCTTGGTTTTAATCCCAGGTCCTTTGACCTATGGAATATCATATTCTAGGCCATTCAATCCCTCAGTGTAGAAGCTGCCAGATTCTGTGTTATCCTGATTGTTTTTCTACAATATTCAAATTGTTTCTTCCTGGCTGCTTGTAATATTCTCTCCTTGATCTGGGAATTCTGGAACCTGGCTATAATATTCCTAGGAGTTTTCTTTTTGAGATCTTTTTTAGGAGGTGATTGGTAGATTCTTTCAACCTCTATTTTGCCTTCTGGTTCTAAAACATCAGGGCAGTTTTCCTTGAGACTCTCTTGGAAGATGATTTCTAGGTTCTTTCTTTGATCATGGCTTTCAGGTAGTCCAATAATTTAAAAATTATCTCTACTGGGTCTATTTTCCAGGTCAGTGGTTTTCCCCATGAGATATTTCACATTGCCTTCTATTCTTTCATTTGTTTGGATCTGTTTAACAGCAATAGCTTCCCTTTGGTCCATTCTAAATCCGAAGGAAAGATTCTCCTCAGTGAGCTTTTGAGATTCTTTTTCAATCTGGCAAATTCAGCTTTTTAAGGCATTCCTTTCCTCATTGCCTTTTTGAGCCTCTTTTGCCATTTAAGTTAGTCTATTTTTTAGGGCATTATTTTCCTCAGTCAGGCTGTTGACTCTCCTTTCATAATTTTCTTGCATCATTTTCATTTCTCTTCCCAATTTTTCCTCCACATCTCTTATCTGTTCTTAAGGTCCTCTAAGGCCTGTAATCAGCTCATATTTTCAATTGAAGCTTTTGGTGCAGGAGTTCTGACTTCACTGTCTTCCTCTTGTTCCATGCTTTGATCCTTTTTGCCCCCCAAATAGGAGTCTAATGTTGAATTTTTCTCTTTATTTTGTTTCCTTTGCCTTGTCATGTTGCCACTCAATTATCTGACTTTTGGCCTTTTTGCCACAGTAGGACTCTGCCACTAGACAGGGGAGCTTCCGTCCCAAACACTGGGGTTTTCTCAGCTGCAAGAAGTATTAGTTGGGTGCCCTCTCTGAAGCCTCCACAAACTCTGGCAAGCTGGTCACACACCCCAGAACCTCCACCCCAGACCCCAATCCAGATCCAAGAAGGTTAAAGCAAGAGTGCTTAAACCCCAGACTGCTTGCCAGGTTCCCCTACAGTCCATCCACAGGCCAGGAGCTGAAGCTGCAACATGGCACTGGCTGTGCCTAAGCGGCTCAGTGGCTTCTTGCCCTGGGGGCAAAAGCCAACACTGTTCCCACTACTAGTTCCAAAGTCCACAGTGCACTGACCTCTCACTTTGTCCTTGGCCTCTATGTGTTGATAATTTTGGAAATGGCCACAGCTCCTGTTCTGTGTTCTGGAGTCCCTCCAGCAGGCTGTTGGTCAGGCCACCCTGAGGCTAAAACCTCTGGTTCATGAAGGGCTAGGGTCGGCTCCCAAAGCGCTTTGCTGGCTGCTCCCTGCCGGGCTGCCAGGCTGTCCTCAGTGAAAGGGTATCTCCTCTGTGTCATTTTGTGGGTTCTGTAGCTCCAAAGTTTGTTCAGACTTCCCTTTTACATGGATTGGTGAAGGTAGAAGCTGGAGCCGCAGAGAAATCCTGTTTCTATTCCACCATCTTCAAGAAGTTTTACTAACTTAAAAAAAAAAAAAGATGGGTGGTGCCATATGAATAAGGAACTGTGAGGTCACCAACTTTGTTATATTTTGCCCTGGTTAGACATCAGGAGTGTTGTCCTCAGCTCTGAGGGCCACATTTTAGGAAGGGTGTTGATAAACTGGAGGGCTTTCAGAGGAGGGTATCCAGAATGACATGGGGCCTTCAGTTCATACCACACTAAGACTGACTGAAGGAATTGTGCTACTGAATCTGGAGGAGACAATACTGAGTGGGAGCATGAGAAGCATCTTCAAAGGTGAAGAGGGCAGAATTAGAAGCAATGGGGAAAGGTACAAAGAGGCTACTTGTTGATATAATCTCAAAGTGGAATGGTCTGCCTCAGCAAGGAGAGAGTTCTCCAAGAAAAGTCTGGATGACCATTAGTCATTTACATTACAGAAGCAATGTTTTCATGTTGGGATTGGCCTGGGCAGTCAGTGAGATCTCCTCCCACTCTGAGATTTTGTGATTCCAATTTTTTTAATATTATCCCAATGGGTATATTCCTTCTGTCTGTCACATGGATTTTCAGGACCAAGAAATAACACTTTGTAATTATAATTTACATATCATTATAAAATTATATCTGCTTATACTTATATATAATTATATATCTATATGTTTGAACATATATATGTATGTATGTATATATAAACTTGTTGGTTAAGGGATTTTGACTCAATCTTTCACCTTCTCTGGACCCCAATTTCTCCCCCCTCACAAGGAGGCACTTGGTCTAGGTGATCTTTATAGTCCTTTCCAGGTTGAAATCTTTGCTCCCATGAGAATATTTACTGTTTCCAAATCCCCTTTACTTCTCACTTAAAATTGATGACAACACTATAAAGTCAGTAAAGCATGACTCCGTTTTGCAGATGGGAGAAAATGAGCTTAAGAATTGTTAGGTCCAAGGTTACATGGAGAGGTCTTCTGATGTCTAGTCCAGTATTCACTCCCTTCAGCACAAAGATATCTAAAATAATGATTAATCTATTGTGACATATGTGGTTTATTTATTGAGTAGGCTAGAAAAGCCCCCTGTGGCCATATTGTAGATGTGACCATCACTAAGGAGCAGTGACCCCAGGGGATTCCCATGTTGGTGGCAGTTTGGTGGTTCTAGGAGAAATCATTTGGTTGCCATGTATAAATGGCTTTCAAGTTTACAAATCAACTGGCTTTTTTTCTTTCATTTTTCTTATGTTTTTACAGGAATGACTCTCTGGGTAAGGAAGGAGAAAGAATATAGTAAGAAATTGAAGTGACATAAAAAGGCAGCAATCAAAAGTGAAGAGAAAACTTGGAAAGTGTTCTACTTAAAATATCTCCCAATAGCCATGTAAGAAAAGTACCATATGTGTACTTATGCTCATTTTGCTGATAAAAAAAAAAAAACAATTCCAGAGAGATGAAATGACAAACACAAACACAATGCAATACTTTGATGAAATAATTCAGGAACAAGGAAGGAAAGAAATCAGATACAGCATTAAGCTGATCATGCTGAGTGTGGACTGATTTCTTCCCTCTTCTGTTTTAATAAGTAAAGAGAATGACAAACTACAAATCCTTCAGAGTTTCAAATGTTCTGAAAAGAGAGAGTAGGTTTTTAAGAACAGATAAAATGCAGGTACACACACATACCTATGAAGCTTCCCTATTCATGGGCTAATGGTCTGCATTTTTGTAGTGTAGAGATATAAATATACTACTTTCTTTTAAAAAATATTTTTATTCCAAATGTAAGTAGAGAAAGAGAGACAGAGAGACAGAGAGAGACAGAGAGAGAGAGAGAGAGAGAGAGAGAGAGAGAGACAGAGACAGAGACAGAGACAGAGAGAGACAGACAGAGAGAGAGAGAGAGAGAGAGAGAGAGAGAGAGAGAGAGAGAGAGAGCATTTCTTGAATCTGGTCAACCCCCAAATGAGGATTCTACCCGAAGCTATGAATTCTTTACTACCTTCAACATCTAGTTTAAAATGCTTTCAGTTTTTTTTAATTGCAAATTCTCTGCACACATTTTGAATAGACAGAATTCAAATTCTGAGTTTTTAATGGAATAGTTTCACCTTGTTTTATTTATACTTATTTACAATGCAGTTGTAAATAGGACAGGCACCTGTGAGGAGCATATTACCATGTTGTTCTGTTAAAACACTACAGAATTCATACCCAAATAAAACCTGATATCAACAGAAGCTCTAAAATTCATATTTCAAGCCACACTAACAATTCACTAAAATGAACCCTTGACCTTCTCCCAGCTGCACTGCAAACAGACTGGTCAGATAGAACATGGAAGAGGTCAGTTCTCAGTTGCCTGGGGAAACTAAGTTGTCTTTTCTTACATTTTCCAGAATTATCTAGGCATCCCCTGGAATGGCTTTTAGAACAGATTGAACTCCATATTGGAGCCTTCTGAAATTTCTGGGCATCATACTTGTGATGCTTTCAGTTTTTAATAATTCTTGATCTTGGAGCCCTTTCAAGGGCCACCATGATGAGCCTGCCTCGGAAAAGAACCCCTTCAATTTGCTGAGCACCTCGGCTACCTTGAACCCTTGGAGGTTGGGCAGATTTTGTTTTGTCTATGAAGAAAAAATAGCCACAGGATGAAACAAGGGCTACCTAAGGAAACCCAGTGGACCCTAGGAAGATATGCTATGAAACATCTATATTAGGAGAGTGGATTTATGGGAAATACAGCTCACTCGACTTCACAATTCTCTGCAAAAACAAAGCTGTAAGTTATCTTAGTCAAATCCCTCATAAGATTCAGCAAGACTTATGGGTAAGCAATTTAATGAAGAAATAGATTAACAACCTGCCAGGGACTTAGTGATAATCACCTAGAAAGGAGGCAAGGAAAATGCCCTAAGCCCCACAGACAGGTCCTAAATCACTTCATAGAGGCACCAGCAAAAATATACCTTGGCTTATTTATTTATTTTTCACGAGAGGTTGGTTTTCACGATGATCCTGAATCACTCTGATCTCAACTTCTGATCCAAATCCTATTTTCTTGATCATTTGGCCACTTGTGAAGAGGAAAAAGTCCTATTAGGGAGACTAAAGCTTCAACCTATTCCCTGGCCTGATGGACTTGGATCTTTTGGTTCCCTCTGTCTTCCCCTTGACATTCTCGATTGCTTGTACAGAAAGTGGAGAAGGTCCAGCACCTTTATTTTCTCTGAGAATAGGTGAAATGTCTGATGTATTTGCCTAAAGTATGAGTCCCATCAGGAAGGGTGATTACATCTTCTTGGTGGCATGTGTTTTTCTTTTCTACTTCATTTCAGATCAACCTTTTTCAAATACAAAGCAAAATCATTTTAAAGTAAATTTCCTAGATTTCTTATTTGGATGCTCCAAACAATAGGAACCAATGAAAGTGACTCAAAGAGGCATCCTGAATGCCTGAGCAGTCAGAGATGTGAGCACAGATAATACTCTCCAGCTGCAAGCTCCCAAAGACATCTGTTGGAAGGATGTCACTGTTATAGCTTCATGAGGTCTGGAGCAGACATTAGTTACCTGTATGTCCTAACACGTGAAGGTACATAGCAGTCCTCTTACGAGGGTGCTCTACCTGGAGGTAGAACCCCAACTCTATTAAAAGTAATTTTTTAGCTTTTATAATTTAGTTCTTTAAGTTTATACAATCCCAATTGAACAGCAGAGGTATGGGTTTCTTTTTTCCCCCTCAAATACCAAAACTGATGAAAACCACAAATAACATTACTTATCCATCTCAGAAATACTTCTCATTAAAATACTCAAATATTAAAATACTTAAAATACATTAAAATACTCAAAAAATACTGTGAAGACCAGTGAACACAGGTCACCGACACAGACATGTCTCCAGCTAAGTGGTAGACCCCAAGTGGAGCAATGTAGAATTGGCCTGGAAAGATAGGAAGGAGCTGCACCATGAAGGATTTCACATGTCAAACAGTGGAGTTTGTATTTTATCTTCGAGCATAGGGAGCCACTGAAGCTTCTTGAGCAGGAAAGTGAGAGAGTCTGAGCCTTGTTCTTGGCATATCAGTTTGGCAGCTCTGGGGAGGATTAGAGATGGGAATGCCAGGAGGCTGGAGATCTATTCGGAAGCTATTGCAAGAGTTTGTGCAAGGGTTTCCTATCTCTCCTACTCCCAGCTCCAGGGAGGAGTCTTCCAAAATCTTCTCATTAGTTTGACAATTGTCCAATACTTGGAATAGAATACGATAATACAATTTCTGAAGAGGGAAGAGGAAGGTAATTTCTGGTCACCTCCTGTCCCATCCCCAGGACTCTTAACTATTAAGTGGTTGCTTCCTCTGTCTAGGACTCCATAAATATAAATGCTGACTCATGTTTATGTAGGCATTTTGCTGTGCACAGAGTATTGGTATCTTTTATATTAAAGATGAGAATTTTGAGGACCATGGAGATAAAGTGACCTGATGAAAATTATTTGGGATTTCTAAGATCATGGATCTAGAACCTGAAGGAGCCCTAGAGATCCAGAAACCTCTTACATTTCAGACAAGAACACCCAGACCCAGAGAGAGTTAAGTGACTTCTTCATGGGATTAATGGACTTAGAGCTGAAGAGACCTTTGAGTTCATAGTCCTGTCTCTTCATTTTACAGGTAAAGAAACTGAGGCCAGGGAGGTAAAGGGACTTGCCTACCCTGGTAGAAAGTGGCAGAGCCAGAATTCAAGCCCATTCAAACCCATGTCATTTGACTTTGCATTTAACCTTCTTTCCATCAAAAAAGACCACCTCTACCTGGGCCCAAAGGCTGCCCGTTCCAGTGTTCTAGCCTACAGTCTAGAATTGATTTTTCTCTGCCACTGGTCCACCCTTTTCTCCCTTCAAAAAAAAGGGGTGAGACTGGGGGAATTTGGAATTTCCTCTTCTCCAGTCCCCTCCCCCCTCCACTCCACCCTCTTTTTCCACGGTATCTGAAGGTCCCATCTTCTTCTGCCCCACCCACATCCATGTCATCTGGCCATCCAAATTGTACACTATGCATTACATTTGCCCACTTTGTGGAGTTATCTTTCAGTGTATTTAGTGCCTATGAGTGAATGAAAAAGCCTACTTTGTCCTAAGCACAGTACTGAGCTCTGGAGATACATATGCAAGCCAGCAGACAATTCCCACCCATTTACATTACAATGAGGGAAGGCCGTCCTAGGGAGCCACTGAAAAGTGGACAGGAGTCAGCAGAGCCAGAGTTGATGGCTGGGAAGGGAGGGGAGGGCCTGCTTCCAGGCCAGAGGAGGGGGAGGCCTGTATGGGAGGAGAGTCCAAATGAAGACTGAGCTTTTAGAAGAGGAGAAACTGGACTTGGGATTTCTCGGCCTGGGAGGACTCCCAGTGTAGAAATGCAGTCCACTGACACAGCTTGCCATCCATCTGTACCTCATCCTCTTACAGTTGTCTGGAGCACTGAGAAGTTAAGTAGTTTCCCCAGAATGTGTCAGATGCAGAATCTGATCTCGGGCTAAGTTGGCTCTGGACTGGTTCTCTACCTTCTCTGTCAGACCACCCCTCTTCAGGATTAATATAGCAAATGATGAGCATCGCTTTTTTCCTTCTAATTAGTTCTCATGCCTCTTGGTAGAGGAAGTTTTTATATCACGGTTTCCCTACAGTAATCAAATTTCACATCCATTTAAAAAGTGTGCATACAGATCATCTTACCAAAGAGACTGAAACATGTGAAGAGGGGACCCGTATTCTACTTCAAGGTGTAGTGATGGAAAGTTTGACCCCAAGTCCAGGAAATCTGGACTCAAATGCTGCTCACTCCTTGTGTTTCCCTAGTCTGGTCCTCAGTTTCCTCATCTGTGAAACAGTGGGCACTATGGTGCTCTTCAAGAGATGCCACATTCCAAGTCACAGGATATGACTCTTTTGGACACTTTCTTACTGCCTGGGTGCCATGGAAGGGACACAGAAGGGACATGTCCTTCTCTGGGCCTCAGTTTCCTCATCTGGAAAAATAAAGGGCATTTGGCAGCATAATGCCCAGTGTCCCCTCTCCTTCATACTGAGCACAGTGCCTAGCACACAGTAGGTGCCTAATTCATGTTTGTGGATAGATTGATAGGTACCTGTGACCCTAAGAACTGTGTTTGGGTCTAACCTTCCAACTGCTCTGAGCCTCAGTCTCCTCCTCCACAAAAACATTAACAATATCTCCATGTGCTTCCCTCACAAGGCTGTTGTGAGGCCCAGATGAGATCACTGTATATTTAGCACTTTGTGAAGTTTTGAAAGTGCAATAGAAATGTCATTGTTATCCTTTTATATGCCCCCACAGAATCCAACAGCCCTGGGGACATATTTGAATTTAAGAAATCCTTGAGTGATTGAATGATTAATTCATTGCCCCAGTAGCTACCCTGGCATAGAAAGAATGATGACAGATTCATGGGTGCTTTGGGGTTTCTGAAAAATCCAAAGCCTTGAACACAAATGTCATTGTCTGCACAACATGCTCATTTGTGCTCATTAGTGCCATTAGTCTAGAGCTGGAAAAAACCCTTAGTGGTGATCAGTTTCCAATTGAGAAGTCCGAGGCTGGGAGGTGCAATGGCTTGTCCATAGAGACATCACCAGCAAGGGTCTGAGTCAGAATTTGACCCCAAGTTTCCTGACCAAGTGCTCTCCATTGCATCACCTTGCCTGGCAGTTGACAACAAACATGGATTTCTCTTTTAATTTATCTTGGCTTTCTTATCATAGGACTTTCCTAGTAAGGAACATCTGAGTTCAAAGAAAGTCCCATTCCCTCCTAGAAAAACATAACCTAGAGCACCTACCCTGGAAATCACCAAGCTTAAGAAATGGGTATACCAAATCTCAACTCAACTAGTTCACAAATGGAAAAAAATCCATTTTTCTCTTTCTTTGAGGATGATGAATACCGTGGCTCTTCTAGTGATGCAACAATGAATGTCATTCGGAGGTTGACAAAACCATCTTCTGAATACTTAATAGAGAAAGTCAACGACTCAATGGACCTTTACATGGGCCCCACCCATGGTTCTCTTCTTCCTTGGACTCTCAATGGGGCAAGTAACTGTCCTATTGGTGGAAGAAGGAGGCAGCCCTGCCCCCACCTCATGCTAAACATAAGACAGATAAAGTATAGATTATGCCTAGGGAGGCCTGGCCCTGAATTGGAGATATTTCTTCTTTGTCAATCTTAGGTCAACAAATATAATGACTTCAAGATGAACATTTCCAGATATGGAGGAGTACTTATGAATTTGAAAGTTCTGGAGGTCCTAGGACTACACTGTGGAATTGATTGGGGTGAGGAGCCCCTGCACTGAAGACATGCTCTGGTAAGTGGCCATCTGAAGGATGCAGAGATGGGCCTCAAGGGGATGGTGAAGATGGAAGTCAAATGTAAAACTGCCTATTCAGCATTCCAAAAAACGATGTTATTGTCTGATAAAGTTGAATTCTCAGCCTCCTGGGAGGGTATGATAGCAATGGTATATTAAAGAAAAAAAACATTTCATTCATATCCTGTCATCTGGTTAGAGAAAGACTAAGTTGATTTCTTCTAATATAGTGTTTTACATGCTATGGATTTATGGCAGAAACTATGTATAGACTAACATTTCATATACAAAGATAGGGTCAAAATTGGTACACGATGCACATAAAGGGTGATAACATAAGCAAATTAGGAGAGTATGGAATACTTTATCTGTCAATTCTATGGATGAAAAGGGTTTAGAACCAAAGAAAATATAGAGTGCATTACAAAATGTGAAATAGATCATTTTGATTATATAAATTTTAAAAGTTTTTGCACAAACAAAACTAATGCAAAAAAAATTGTAAGGAAAGTAGAAAACTGGTGGGGGGGATTTTGCAACAATATCTCTGGTAAAGGCCTTATTTCTCAAATATATAGGGAACTGAATCAAATTTATAAAAATACAAGTCATTCCCCAAATGATAAAATGGTCAAACAATATGAACAGGTAGTCCTCAGACAAAGAAATCAAAGCTATCTATATTCATATAAAAATGATTTAACTCACTACTGATTAGAGAATGCAAACTAAAACAACTCATATTGAGTAATATAATGAAAAAGGAAAGTGACAGATGTTGGAGGACTGGGGTACTAAGGCATTTTTGGTGGAGTTGCAAACTGATTCAACCATTCTGGAGATCAATTTATAGCCCAAAGTGCTATAAAACTGTGCATACCTTTTGATTCAGTAATACTATTTCTAGGTCTATATCCAAAAGATAGCAAAAAGGGGGAGAAAAAACCTATTTGTACAAAAATATTTATAGCAGCTCTTTTTGTGGTGGTTAAGAATTGGAAATTGAGGGGTGGAGTCAAGATGGTGGAATAGAAATAGGACTTCCACATATCTCTGGCTTCCACCTCTCCAATTCATGTAAAAAAAATGACTCTAAACAAACTTTGGAGTTACAGAACCCACAAAATGACAGAGAGAAGATAACTTCCCTCTGAAGACAGCCAGGCAAGCTGGCAGGAAGCAGCCAGCACAGCGTATTGGGAACCAAGCCCAGCCCCACATGAGCCAGAGGTTTTAGCCTCAGGGCAGCCACAACCAGCCACTGGCTGGAGGGATGTCATATCATTAACAGCTGTGACAGTTTCCAGAATTATCAACCCATAGATGCTAAAGACAAAGTGAGAGGTCAGTGCAGTGTGGACTTTGGGATCCGGGAGTTTGGGAGTGTGGTCTGGCATTTACCCCCTGGAGGGAGAAGTGGCTGAGGTGCCACAGCCATGCAGCTGCCAGAATGTGGCTGCTTCAGAGCTCCTGGCCTGCAGAATGTAAGAAGACCAAACAATTAATCTGAGGGGTAATGGCTCTTGCTTTAACCTGCTTGGATCTGGATCACAGTCTGGGGTGGAGGTCCTGGGGTGCACGACCAGTGTGCCAGAGCTTGTGGAGACTTCAGAGAGGGCACCCAACTAATAGCTCCAGAAGCTGAGAAAACCCCAGCAATTTGGAGCAAAGCTCCCATTTCTGGTAGCAGAGTTCTACTGTGGCAAAAAGCTCAAAAGTCAAGTAACTGAGTGGTAACATGAGCAAGTAAAGGAAGCAAAGCAAGCCGAGCAAACTGACATTAGACTCATATTTTGGGGGCAAAAAGGATCAAAGCATGGAACAGAAGGAAGACAGCAAAGTCAGAACTCCTGCACCAAAAGCTTCCAAGAAAAACATGAGCTCATTACAGGCCTTAGAGGAACTTAAGAAGGATTTTGAAAACCAAATAAGAGAAGTAGAGAAAAAATTGGGAAGAGAAATGAGAATGATGCAAGAAAAGTATGAAATGAGAGTCAACAACCTGACTGAAGAAAATAGCACCTTAAAAATCGGCTAACTGGGGTGGCTAGGTGACGAAGTGAGTAGAGCGCTAGCCCTGGAGTCAGAAGGATCTGAATTTGGATCTGGCCTCAGACACTTAACACACAAACAAAAAAAACCTAGCCGTGTGACTTTGGCCAAGTTACTTAACCCCAATTGCCCTCCAAAAAAAAGCAAAAAAAAAAAAAAATAGGCTAACTCAGATGGCAAAAGAGGCTCAAAAAGCCAATGAGGAGAAGAATGCCTTAAAAAGCCAAATTTGCCAGAAGGAAAAAGAATCTCAAAAGCTCACTGAAGAGAATAATTCCTTCAGAATTAGATTGGAGCAAATGGAAGATAGTGACTTTATGAGAAATCGAGATACTATTAAACAGATCCAAACAGATGAAAAAATAGAAGGCAATGTGAAATATTTCATTGGGAAAACCACTGAACTGGAAAATAGATCCAGGAGAGATAATTTAAAAATTATTGGACTACCTGAAAGCCATGATCAAAAAAAAAGAACTTAGAAATCATCCTTCAAGAAATTCTCAAGGAAAATTGCCCTGATGTTTTAGACCCAGAGGGGGAAATAGAGGTTGAAAGAATCCACTAAGCACCTCCTGAAAAAAGATCCTCAAAGGAAAACTCCTAGGAATATTGTAGCCAGGCTCTGGAGTTCCAAGATCAAGGAGAAAATATTACAAGCAGCCGGGAAGAAACAATTTGAATATTGTGGAAACACAATCAGGATAACACAGGATCTGGCAGCTTCTACACTGAGGGATCAAAGGGCTTGGAATATGATATTTCGCAGGGCAAAGGACCTGGGATTAAAACCAAGAATCACCTACCCAGCAAAACTGAGTCCCATGTTTCAGGGGAAAATATGGTCATTCAATGGAATAGAGGACTTTCAAGCATTCTTGATGAAAAAACCAGAGTTGAACAGAGAATTTAATATTCAGATACAAGAAGCAAGAGAAGCATGAGGGGCAGCTAGGTGGCCCAGTGGATAGAGCACCTGCCCTGGAGTCAGGAAGATCTGAGTTCAAATCTGGCCTCAGACACTTGACACACTTACTAGCTGTGTGACTTTGTGCAAGTCACTTAACCCCAATTGCCCTCCAAAGGGCGAAAGAGAGAGAGAGAGAGAGAGAGAGAGAGAGAGAGAGAGAGAGAGAGAGAAGCATGAGAAGGTAAACAGGGAAAAGAAATCATAAGGAACTTATCAAAGTTGAACTATTTATATTCCTACATGGAAAAACAATAATTGTAACTTATGAAACTTCTCAGTATGAGAATAGTTGAAGGGAATAGAAATGTATATATATGTACACATACATATAATTGTCTATATAGGAGGGTATATAGGTGTATGAATACATATGTGAATATGTGTATATATGTGTACAGGTATACATAGACAGAGAGCACAAGATCAATTGAATAGGAAGGGATGATACTTACAAGGTGAAATTAAGAGGTGAGAGAGGAATATAATGAGAGAATATGGGGAGAGACAGAATGGGGTAAATTATCTCATATAGAAGAAGCAAGGGAAAGCTGTTACAATGGAGGGGAAGAACAGGAAGACAAAAGGGAATGAGTCGATCTTATTGAATTTGGCTTAGGGAGGGAATTACATACACACTAAATAGGATATCTCACCCCACAGGAGAGTAGGGGGGGAAGGAGATAATAGGGGGGATGATGGAAAGGAGGGCAAATTGGGGGGGAGGGAAGTTGGAAGCACCCACTTTTGAAAAGGGAAAAGATCAAAGTAGAAAACAGAACAAGTGGGGGTGGGATAGGATAGAGGGAAATATAGTCAGTCTTTCACAATATATCCACCATGGAAATGTTTTGCATAGCTACACATATACAACCTATATTGAATTGCTTATCTTCCCAATAAGGGTGGGTGATGATGGAGGAAGGGAAAGAATCTGGAATTCAGAGTTTTAAAATCAAATGTTTAAATATATGTGTGTGTGTGTGTGTGTGTGTGTGTGTGTGTGTGTGTGTGTGTGTAGTAGTAGTAGTAGTAGTAGTAGTAGTAGTAGTAGTAGTAGTAGTAGTAGTAGTAGTATTTTACATGTAACTGGGAAATAAGATACACAGGTACTGGGGCAGAGAGATTCACTGTGCCCCACTGGAAAGTCAGAGGGGGTATGGGGGAAGATATGGGAGAGAGCAGATTGGGGGAGGGTATATTCAGTGGGATCTCTGTTCTGAGGTGGTGGGTAGGGGAAAAATGGGGGAAAATTTGTAAGTCAAAATCTTGTGGAAATGAATGATGTAAACAAAATAATTTAAAAAGAGAGAATAAAAGAAAAAAAAAGAATTGGAAATTGAAGAGATGATCATCAGTTGGGGAATGGCTAAAGTAGCTGTGGTATATGATTGTAATGGAATATTATTGGGCTATTTTTTTTATTTGAGTCTTCTTGCACAAAATGATTAATATGGAAATGTTTTACAGAAATCCATGTATATAACCTAAGCATTTGAATGCTGTCTCCCCCACTGGGATGAGAGAATTTTGATGGCTGGAACTGTTTTTGCCTTTCTTCATATCTCCAGTGCTTAGCACAGTACCTGGCACACAGTAAGGGCTTAATAAATGCTTGGTGACTTGACTTCATTCTTTAATTTTATAAAGAATTTCCCAATATTTCTTCTCTATTTGGAGACTTATTTGGAGTATTATTTGAAACCTCGTTGATTTCACACACAAATTTCAAATTCACAACTTCAATGCAATGTCAATTTAATTCAAGAATGGTCCCTCTCCTTCCACCTCACTTTTCCTGCTCCCCCCCCCCCGCCCCTTCTCACTCTCTCTCTTTGGAGGCAATCGGGGTTAAGTGACTTGCCTGGGGTCACACAGATAGTAAGTGAGAACAGATTTGAATTCAGGTACTCTGAGTCTAGGGCCAGTGCTCTGTCCACTGAACCACCTAGCTGCCCCTTTAGCTCTCTCCCTTGTTATCTCTCTTTCTCCCTTTCTCCTTCCTTCCCATTTTCCTCTCTCCCTGTCTCTGTCTCTCTGTCTCTGTCTCTGTCTCTCTGTCTCTCTCTGTCTCTGTCTCTCTGTCTCTCTCTGTCTCTGTCTCTGTCTATGTCTCTCTCTCTCTCTCTCTCTCTCTCTCTCTCTCTCTCTCTCTCTCTCTTTTTCTCCCCCTCTCCCCCCCTCCCTCTGTCTGTCTCTCTCAAAATAGAACTTATATGCAAATCTTTGTTATTTTTTGTATTTATTTTAAAAGATTTCATGCTTCTTGTTCATAAGTTAAAGATCAGGTGAGTTGAGTGCTTTTATTTTACTCTCATAAAAACCAAATTACATCGTGTTTTACAGGGTATGGCCATCAATTAATGACTCTTGGCCACTGCCACCCTGACTTGCTATATTAGTACTTTTGATTTTAAAAAGGCCTCAAGGCCTGCATCCTTCCTAATGAATTCCCCAACACTGAGCTATGGAAGCAAAGGGCAGGCATGGTAAGGCTCAGAGGGAATAAACAGAAAGCTTGTTGCATGTAAGGACATGTCTTAGAGCAAGCCCATTGTGGTGCTCTCCAGCATCAGAGGCTGTTTATCAGCGTTTGGAACTGACTCATAATGCCCATCACTATCCCGCTTTTGATTTCTTATGCTTCATCCTCCAGGCTATTGCATCCCCTGCAGATGTCCCCAGATCCAGAGGCACAGAACTTGGCAGGGACTGCTTCCAATCACTCTCCATGAAATGTCAACAAGACCTGTGATATCTCTGAATAGAGAAAGATCCTTCTAAAATTGCTTCTTCCCCCTCAAGAACCTCATCTCATCTCCAGAGGTTGTTTTGCATGATCACATTGACCTGGTGGGACAAGGCAGTTGGCCAATACCTCCTCAGGAGGGAGAGTGAGGAGAGAAGGACTTAGAAAGACACAGTGCTTTTCAGTTTGTTCTTTGGCACAGTTCCTCATCATTGTGGGTGAAATCCATTATTTGGCCAGGGAGGAGGAGGATTTTCCAGTAGCTAGGATAGAAGCAAGCCCCGCTACCATCTTCCTCTGATGCCTCACCATGGTGTGCAGACCAGCATTGGATTGTGAAGGCAATGTCAGGGAAGCACAACTTCTACAAGATTAGCATAGGATGGGAAAACTCTGAATATGTGACTGATAATGGCCTGTGTGACTATTGTCCAAGGAATAGCCTACCCAAGCTTGGAGATATTCATTGACAGCTTGGTCATAGACTTCCCTGGTGAAGAGTAAATGGATGAAGGTCAGTAGAGGCAGAGACAAAAGAAGCACAGTCCTCAGAATAAATTGCAGACCAGAGAAGTGGAAGGGGACAATGGATGAGGCATTTGGGAAATGAGTACCACCCCTAGCACTAGGTATGGTACTCCTATGGGAACAGGACATTAATTATCTGGATTTCTCTCTCTCTGTCAAAATGAGACAATTTCCTGTCTTACCTTTATGATGATTTCATGCTTCAAAATGCAGATGAAGTGATGAGAGGAAATGCTATCTTGGATCTTAATCTCTCCCCAAAAGGTAGACATTTGTTGCTGGAATAAAAATGATGGGAACCTTGAGAGGAAGTGGTGATTCCATCTTAGAATTTTTGAGAAAGAAGAGGAAAGTATTTCATAATCTGGCACCCACCTAGATACTGGATAAGGAGATTTCCAATGGTTCAGAGTAAATTTAGGTAGTATCCCTAACTAAAATTCTACAGGAAAAGTCACCCCAGGAAGGATGGGAGCTCTCAATAATGAACATTAAAGATATGAAAATAAGAAATTCTTATGAGGAAAAGAATAGAAAGTGGGCTAAAGAGACTGGCAAGATGCTTGGAATTTATTAACCAACTTATATTTTTTTAAATATGTCTATAGGAGCACAAATAATAATACAGAATGAATGTAATGTTATGAAACAATCCTATAATAATAGTGTCAGATTGCTAAGGTTCAGAATAAGAAGATGCTGATGAGGAAAACTAAGGACAAGCCTCTCTTTCCCTCCCTCCTCCCCACCAAAAGGGCTTCTTGCAGCTGGGGACAGAGAGTACTGGATGTGGTCAGGAAGACTTGAATTCAAATCCTGCCTTATCTATTTATTATCATATCTTTATAATTATTAATTTAAATCCTGCCTTAGCTCTACTAGTCATATGACCCTGGACATCTCACTTCCCCTCTAGCCTCATCTGTAAAATAAGGAGTCTCCACCTCCCTGGGTGGTGAGGATACAGTAAGCTAATGTTTGTAAAGCATTTTGCAAACCTTAAGGCATTATACAGATGCTAGAAGAGAGGAAGGTAGGGATAAGGAGAGGATACCTGCTAGGGGTGGACAGGAATGATAAACCAGCATGGTTTTGTTTTTGTTTTTGTGTCTTTAGCAAGTAGCTCCATGCAGACACATAGAAGAGACTCAAACACCCTAGTTGCAGGATGATTGAATAGAGAGGAGTAGGCTGTTCAATTCTTAGTTTATATCTGTCTTCTCATCCAAGAAAAATGATCCTTGAATAGGAAAGGATAGGGCCAGCATGGTTAATGCCAAGTAAATATAGGAGTTAGGTAGGGAGATAGTCAGAAAGCCCTTAGCTGCCTTTGAAGTCATCTCACCAGGAGAAGTTGGGCTGAAGTCTTAGATTCAGAGCTAGCAGATATGATTGCCACTGTCAGTGACCTCTGAAAGACTGTGCAAGTGGGAGAGGTGCTATGGGTTGAAAAAAAATTCATTTTTTCTTCACCTTTAACAAAAATAAAAGAATGAAATCTGAAAACCAGTCCAGTGATTTTCACTTGTATTCCTGGTATATATAGTACATATGATAGATAGATAGATAGATAGATAGATAGATAGATAGATAGATAGATAGATTTAGATTCCTGGTATAATTCACTTTGATTCTGGCATATATTAAAAGGATGGCCAGTAAACATCTAGAAAAGGAAGCAGTGATCATAGAGATTCAGCAAGAACAAATCATGTCAGAATACCTTTACCTAATTGGCAGGACTGATTAGTGGATAAATCAGGGAAATTCCATCTACCTTGATTTTAGCACAATGTTTAATAGAGTTTCATGCTGTGGAAAGATGTGAGTTAGATGAAAGTCTAATTAGGTGGATTTGGAATAATTTGAATTGAAGGCGCCTGGGTGACTTCATATTAACGATTCAGTATCAGTTCCATCGATCTTTCATTATTGGCGTGCCCCAGAGATCTGCTCTGTTAATCATGCAGATCAGTGACTTGGCTAAAGGCATTGACACTGTGCTTAGCAAATTTGCAGATAATACAAAACTGGGAAGGAACCTAATGCCCCAACTGATGGAATCTGGATCCTCCCAAATCATGCCTAGAGAGGATGTTGGGCCAGATCTAAGAAGATGCAATTTAATAGAAATAAATATCAAGTCCTACACTTATTTTCTCATATATTGACATTGCAATGACAAGAAAAGAGAAGCATGACTAACCATCAGTGCATATGGAAAAGACCTGGGACCATGAGTGGATGACAAGTGGAAAGTGAGCCGACAATGTGATGAGACAGATCGCCTTAAAAGTGACATAGTGTCCAGGACTAGGGAGGGAGGCAATCATCTTGTCATCCTCTGCTCTGATCAGACCACACCCGAAGTACTGTACTTAATTCTGAGCACCACATTTCAGGAGGCATGTTGATATGCTGCAAACCAATGCAGTAAAGTGCTTTGAGATCACTGGACATAAGGAATGATTGAAGAGACTAAGGATGCTTATCTTGAAGAGAAGACGACAGGGGTGGAGAGTGGAGACATTATTTCTCCAAGGATTTGAAAGGCTGTCACAAAAAGAGAGTTTAGAATTATTCTATGTGGGCCCCAAGATCATAAATAAGACAAATGGGAGACCAATTTCTGCTGGATGTCAGGAAAAACGTCCCACCAACTGGTGTGGTCCCAAAAAGGAGTCAGCTGCCTTGGGAGGTGGTGAGGTCTCACTTCTCTGAGCTCTTAAAAATAAAGAGCTGAATGATCCGTTGTTGGGGATGTTACAGGAGGAATTCTTGTAATTTCTCAGAATGGACAAGATGGTTCTGAGGCTCCCTCCAGTTTGGGACCCATGACTCTTTATTATATACACTTATGTTCTCATGGGGTTTAGGAAAGGGCTATGTATCAGGGGGTCTTCCATTTATCACTGGATTGTGGATTAAAAGCAGGAAGGCGCCCTAAAGAATATTCTATTACAGTCAAAATTGCACTAGATTTCAAGCTAAAGGTCTTGGCTGTAACTCTGGTCTTTGTGGATCAGTAGCCATATAACCTTGGCAAAGTCACTCTTTCTGAGCCTCAGTTTCCTGTTCTGTAATTTGAGGGTGTTGGATGGCGTGCTTTCCGAAGTCCCTTCTAACACTGGAATCCATGATGCTGTGGGGGGAGGGCTGGTCCAAGTTGGTTTTCTTCCCTTTGCTAAATCTCTCTCCAGATTTAACATCTTTTAACAACTTTATATTTATCTTCATTTATGTCCATTCCTCTCTTCCTTTCTCTAAAAAGAGCACCATGAAAGCTTCCAGCTGTTCAAAGCAATACTTTGAGATTTCCTCTTCAGTGTTGATTTCTTACGATCTCCCTGCTTCTCCTGATTCAAGCCCTCAGAGCCAAAGCTCTTGGTCTGCCCAATAAATCTCCCAGTGTTAATGGCCATGACATACCTCAAAGGGCCTCTTCTTTGCACAGCCAGGAAGTGAACTTGTCCAGGCTCTGGAGGTTGGGGCGAATCATATTCTCTTCCCAGAAACGATCTGTGTCTCCAGCTGTATTTCATAAGGCTTGCAACGCTTCAAGACTTCAGTGGCTAGAGATTGGGTCCGTGGCCCTACTTCCTCCTCTGAGGTAGAGGCAGGCCTTCCGTGATGCCCTCGGCATTCCAGTCAGACTTAACTCTTTCTTGTAGATAACATAGCATAATGGAAAGAATGCTGAAATCAGAGCACAAGGATCAAGGGTCACATCTCAGCTCGATCATAGTCCCTCTTGTGACCTTTAGATACTCCTGGAAGCTCTTTGGGCTTCAGCTTCTTCTTCTTTTTTTTTTTTTGAAGACAATTGGGGTTAAGTAACTTGCCCAAGGTCACATGGCTAGGTTTTTATTTGTGTGTGCGTTAAGTGTCTGAGGTCAGATCCGAACTCAGGTCCTTCTGACTCCAGGGCTGACACTGTACTCACTGCGCCACCTAGCCACCCTGGGCCTCAGCTTCTTATGGGTAAAATGAGAAGGTTGGCCTTCATGAACTCCAAGACCCTGTCCAGACGTCAATTTATGATCCTAGGGTTGTCATCTCCCACCTCCACACCTTTGTCTGGCATTCATGCTTGGAATGTTCTCCCTCCTTGCCCCTGACTGAGAGCCCCTAGCTGGCTCCTTTTAATGCTCAGCTCAAGTACCAGCTCCTACATAAAGTTCTTCTAGATTTCCTCAGTTGTTAGTGCTAGCCCCCTCCCCCTTTCTTTGGAGAGTCCTAGGGGACCATTCTTATGGCATGCTACTGATGCTGTCAGAAGCTCCCCTGATTGCTTTGGCTGAACCCTTTCTTTGTTATGGGTGTGTGTGTGTGTGTGTGTGTGTGTGTGTGTGTGTGTGTGTGTGTGTGTGTGTGTAAGGGAGAAAGGGGAATGTCCAGAAATAACTATGATATAAAAACTAAAGCCTATACAACAATAGAACTCCCTGCATGAGAATGTCCAAGTCACTGCTGCCATTTCCAGAGCCCCAGCCTTATTCACAAAGCTGAGTAGAAGCCCAGACTCAGCAGACCGGGGTGAGCCCTGGCTGGTGCTAGCTGTGTGGCCTTGGGCAAGTCCCTTCCTTTCTCTGATCTTTATTGTGTTCATCAGGCTAATGTCGAGGAGACCCCCTGGATCTGTGGGTTTCAGTCCTGTCTGATGCTGAGTAAGCTTGTGAGGTCCCTCCCCACCCCGGGAGCCTCAGTTTCCTTTTCTTCCTTTTCTGTGAAACACGATGGAGGCACCAGATGTTCTTTGATAGCCTTTCTAGGGTTTAGGTCTTGTGAATGTGAAATGAAGTGACCCATCCCTACCATGGGGTCAATTTGAGGAGAGTTAATCATTAAGGAAATATGGTTTTGTCATTATTGTTGTTTTTATCATGATTTAGGCTCATTAAGCCTACAGAGGAAACCAAGGCCTAAGGGAGGTCCATGCAAAGAGTCGGCGGATCACGAATAGAAGTTTTGGATCGACAGCATGTAGCAGGTACCTGGTACACAGTAGGTGATTAATATGTGGTGATCGACTTTCCCCTCTGCCTGCCTCCCTGCCTTGGTACAGACTGCACCCAGAACTGATATGGTGCTCTTTCTCCTCTCCTTCATGGCTGAGCCTCCTTGCGTACACAGGTCCCAGGAATGGTCTTCTCCAGAGGCTCAGGGAAGGCCACTCTCTCTGAATCCTTGGCATTTCATTTATATCTCCTTGTCTGTGGACTCCATGAGGGCAGGGGCTCTCTCAGTTTTCCCATGTCTCTCAGCACCTGGTACCGTTCCGGCACATTAGTGTTTCTTTTAACTCTGCCCTCTGTCTGCCCCAGTGGGATGTTCTCTGACTTCCCCTGTGTTGTCAGCATTAATTGTCATGGATAACTCAACGTGGCACATTCTTGGAATGTCCATAACCGAGCTCATTCTGCCTGTCTCTGCTTGGTGCATTTCTTCTCCTCCTCTTTCCTCTTCTCATCTATTTTCTTTTGCTCCATCATCATCAGAGGGCCAGCGCCCATGCCTGGGAGGAAATCAATGATCTGTGGTTCTCTTCCAAAGGGCTCATAATGCATCTGAGGCACATGAAATATGGGTGCCAGTGTAGGGATGAGAGAAGGGACAGCCCACCCTCGCTCCCCCCGGCCCCGCTCCTAGCTAATGGCCTTACCTGAAATGACCTGGTGCATCTACTCTGCATGTATCTACTGTTCTCTTCCTCTGCCTCCTCTGTTTTCTCCAACAGAATGGAAACTCCTCAAAAGCAAGAATTGTGTCATTTTCAACTTTGTAGCCCCAGGCCTGACACAAGTAAGCATTTTATAATTATTTGTCAGATGAATGAATGACAAGCAGATATGTAGGTGAGAGCCATATTTACACACACACACACACACACACATTTGCACACATACTCCCTTTCCAACCCTTCTGGTATGTAAGTCATCTGACTTTTGAGACAGCCCTCGGGCACAGCAGATGAGACCCTGCCTGATATCTGGGTTCTCATTTTGAGTTTGTTACTAATTAAGCAATTCCAAACAAATTATTTTCCTTCTGGGTATCTCAGTTTCCTCATCTGCAAAATGGGGCAATGTGCCTTGCCAATTACCCTGGTATTTGGGTGCTTAAAGGAGATAACACATGTGATGGTGCTTTGACAAAATATGTTTTGTTATACCCATGAGTCACTAATAGATCTCAGAGCATTGGATAGGATCAAGAAAACCTGAGTTCAAATCCTGCCTCTGATGACATGCCCTTCCTCTGAGGCCTAGTTTTCCCATTTGTAAAATTTCTATAGCACCTTCCTTGGGGCAATGAAGTGGCACAATGGATAGACTGCCAGACCTGGAGTCAGGAAGGTTAATCTTCATGAGTTCAAATCCAGCTCTAGATACTTCCTAGCTGTGTGACCCTGGGCAAGTCATTTCACCTCAGTGTCCTCATATGTAAAATGAACTGGAGAAATAAATGGCAAACTGCTCCAGTATCTTTGCCAAGAATACCCCAAAAGGCCTTAAGAAAGTCAGACATGACTGAAATGACTAGGAAAAACCCTCAAACTCCAACAAAAGCACCTTTCTTAATACGGCTGCTGTGAGGTTCCAAGGAGATGGAGTCCATAGAACACTTTAGAAAAACGAAAAGGGCTCTGTGCCAGTGGTAATAACCCATCCAAGGTTAGGGATCAGGAAAAGGAACAGACTATGAGCTCTATGGTACAGGCAACTCTCAGGTAAATAAATTCCATCTTCAGCCTTCCTTCTCTTCAACTTAAATTCTCGGAGAGTTGCCTAGAACTCTGAGAGGTTACCTGCCTTGCCTGGGGTGACATAGTAGGACTTGAACTCAGATCTTCCTGGATTTGAGGCCAGTTTTCCATCTTCTACAACATGTTGTCTCTTGTTACACATGAAAGGGATTCTTCTGAATAATGTAGCACTTACAGGTTCCAGCTTGACTTGCTCTCCCAACCCACAGCCCCTCTGGTAGCACTGCTGGGGCCATTTCTAGAGCACAGTTAATGAGCTCTCCCTCCTCACATTCCAGGGGCACCACAGAGAGGCAATGTGTTGTTTTCCAATACAGCTACTAGTATTGTAGTTCCCCCATCTAGTGGGCTTCCCCCAACATTAAAGTGGCTGCTGCTTCAATAGCATTTTGATGAGTTGATTTCTTCTCAATAACTAACTAGATCATTACCAAGACAATTTCTTTTTTTTTTTATTTTTTGTATTGGTTTAATAGAGCAAATCTTTAAAGACCCCATTGTAACCTTCAGCCTCACATTATTTTTTTTCTTTTTTTATTGTAAAAGACTGCTTATATTTCACTCCCACCATCCCACCCCCCACCTGGTCCATTCCCTACTTTGATCCTGTCCCTCTTCAAAAGTGGGTACTTCCAACCTCCCCTCACCCCAAAATGCCCTCCCCTCCATCATCCCCCCTCTCATCCCCCTTCCCCCTATTCTGCTGCAGGTTGAGATATCCCATTTAGTATGTATGTCATTCTCTCCCTGAGCCAAATTCAATGAGAATATGGTTTTGCCTTTTTGCCTTCCTGTTCTTCATCTCCCCTTCAGCCACTACCCCTTGCCTCTTCTACATGAGATAGTTTACCCTACCCTGTCTCTCCCCATCTCCTCTTGCTACTTTCCTCTCTCGACTCATAACTTCACCCCTTATGTATCATCCCTTCCCACCAAATTCAACCTGTGCCCTCTATCCATGTATAACTGTAAATATATATACACACATTCACATATGTATTCATATGCCCATATACCCTTCTTCCATTATTTTCATACTGAGAAAGGTTTTATCAGTCACAGTTATTGTTTTTCCATATAGAAATGTAAATAGTTCAACTTTGATAAGTTCCTTTTGATTTCTTTTCCCTGATTACCTTCTCAAGAATCTCTTGCTTCTTGTGTCTGAATGTCAAATTTTCTATTCAACTCTGTTTTTTTTCCTCAAGATTGCTTGAAAGTCCTCTATTCCACTGAATGACCATATTTTCCCCTGAAACAAAATACTCAGTTTTGCTGGGTAGGTGACCCTTGGCTTCAATCCTAGCTCTTTTACCCTCTGGAATATCATATTCCATGCCCTTTGATCCCTCAGTGTAGAAGCTGCCAGGTCCTGTGCTATTCTGATTGTGTTTCCACAATATTGAAATTGTTTCTTCCTGGCTGCCTGTAGTATCTTCTTCTTGATCTGGGAATTCTGGAACCTGGCTATAATATTCCTAGGAGTTTTCTTTTTGGAATCTTTTTCAGGAGGTGATTGGTGAATTCTTTTAACCTCTATTTCTCCCTCTGGGTCTAAAACATCAGGGCAATTTTCCTTGAGAATTTCTTTAAGGATGATTTCTAAGTTCTTTCTTTAATCATGGCTTTCAGGTAGTCTAATAATTTTTAAATTATCTCTCCTGGATCTATTTTCCAGGTCAGTGGTTTTTCCCATGAGATATTTCACATTGCCTTCTACTCTTTCATTTGTTTGGATCTGTTTAATAGCATCTTGATTTCTCATAAAGTCACTAACTTCCATTTGCTCCAGTCTAACTCTGAAGGAATGAATCTCCTCAGTGAGCTTTTGAGATTCTTTTACCATCTGGCAAATTAGGATTTTTAAGGCATTCTTCTCCTCATTGCCCTTTTGATCCTCTTTTGCCATTTGAGTTAGTCTATTTTTAAGGTGTTATTTTCCTCAGTCAGGCTGTTGACTCTCATTTCATACTTTTCCTGCATCCTCATTTCTCTTCCCAATTTTTCCTCCACTTCTCTTATTTGGTTTTTAAAATCCTTTTTAAGGTTCTCTATGGCCTGTAACCCACTCATATTTTCATTTGGGGCTTTTGGTGCAGGATTTCTGACCTCCCAGTCCTCCTCCTGTTCCATGCTTTGGTCTTCTTTGCCCCCAAAATAGGAGTCTAATGTTGAATTTTTCTGTTTATTTTGTTTCCTTTGCCTAGGCATGTTGCCACTTAATTACTTGACTTTTGGGCTTGTTGCCACAATAGGACTCTGCCACCAGACAGGGGAGCTTTCTTCCGAAATGTTGGGGTCTTCACAACTTCCGGAGGTATTAGTTGGGTGGCCTTTGTTTAGCCTCCACACGCTCTGGCAAGCTGGATACCCACCCCACGACCTCCACCCCAGACCACAATCCAGATCCAGGGAGGTTAAAGCAAGAGCGATTACCCCCCAAGACTGATTGCTGGATCTCCCTACAGTTTGCAGGCCAGGAGCTGAAGCTGCCACTGATGCTGCAAAATGGTGTCTGTGCCCCATCTCCTTAGCCACTTCTAGCCCCCAGGGGAAGAAGCCGACACGTTCCCAAAATACTGGTCCCAAAGTCCATAGGACACTAACCTCTCACTTTGTCCTAGGCATATCTGTGTTGATAATTCTGGAATCACCACAGCTGCTGGTGTTCTGCGGTCCCTCCAGCTGGCTGCTGGCCCAGCAGCCCTGGGGCTAAAACTGTGACTCAGGCTCCCAGAGCACTGTACTGGCCGCTCCCTGCAGGGCTGCTGGGCTGTCCTCAGCGGGAGGCTAGCTTCTCTGTGTTGTTCTGTGGGTGCTGGAGCTCCAGAAGTTGTTCAGAGTCCACCTTTTACATGGTTTGGAAGTAGTAGTGTGGGGGAGAGCGCCTTGAAAGTGCTGTTTCTACTCCCGCCATCTTGGCTCTGCCCCATTTACTAGGACAATTTCCTTCCTCATTTGTCCATTGGACAATTGTAGTTTTTGTTATTTATGCATACATTTAATCTATTTTGTTGTACTATAAGCCCCTTGAAGACAGAACTCATAATAGGTTTTTTACTAAATGTCTATTGGATTGAATTAAGTTGAATTCAACTGAATTAGATTTCATGAAATATCCTTCTATCTTTGCAAAAAGCTTGGTTTCACTGACAAAGAATTAGTCCATGGAAAAAATGCAATGATGCTCAAAAATGCTTGAATACATTGTGCTCTTTTCTAGCTTCCATTGTAATACATCTCCAGACATCTTGCATTGATGCCTCATCACAGTGTAGGAGGGATCCTGGGTTCCTAGAAGCTATAATAAACACCATTTTTACACTGGATTTAAGTTTCCAAAAGATAAATATTTTGTACATCCTTATGTACAAAATATTTTGTATGGATTGTCTCCTCCAGTAGAATGTAAACCCCATGAAGGCATTTTGTCTTTGCATTCCTAGAAACTGGATCTTAGTGGGTACTGAATAAATGCTTGTTAATTGAAAAAGACTTCACATACCTGTTATTAGTTCAAACTAACAATCATGTGAAGTGGGTCCCATGTTACTTTAAAAATATTTGCATTGACTTTTTTTGTTTTAGGTCACCTAGATTCCCTCACTGTTTCCCCTTCACACCCTCGAGGAAAGCTATCCCTTGTAGCAAAAATGTTAAAGAAGGAGCAGAGTGTGGCAAAGCTAACTAACACAGTGAGAAAGTTTCACGGTAGATGTTATTTTCCATGACTGCAATCTCTCATCATTGCCAGGCAACAAATGTTTATTAAGTTACTGCTCTGGGTTGAATATTAGAGGTATAAAGACAAAAATGAAATGATCCCTGCCATCCCTTGTTCATCCAACAAAAATTTATTAAGCACCTACTATGTACCGGGTGCTAGGAATACAAAGACCAAACCAAAATGATCCTTACCTTCAAAGAGCCTACATTCTATCAAGGGAGACTGCTGTAAGGTGTTATTATCACAGCTTTCCAGATGGGGAAACCAAGTTGAGAGACATAGTGACTTTCCTAGAGTCATGCAAGCACTAGGTGTCAGGGGGATGACTTGAATCCAGGTCTTCCTCAGATTCCAGGTCCAGTGCTCTTTCCACTGGGCAACACCCCTCTCGAAAACCCCTGGTAGATTCTAGCAAGTTGGACAGACTTCCAAGCATGGGAGCAGAAATATCTGTCCTCTGGAGATCAGCCTTGCTAGGTCAAGTCATCAAACGCTTCTAAGTGCTCACTCTGTCAGGCAGTGCCACACTGACTCTCAAAGATCATCACCAAAGGCAAATGGTCAATGTTTCCCATTGACTCAAGGAGGACCCAGACCATCATCATCCCAGGTCCATGAAATATTGAGGACTCAAAGCAGGACTTCTGAGATGTTGCACCCCAGGTCATGAGCACAGAATTTGGGCTGGTGTCTCAACTATTTCAGATTCAGAGGGGATCTTGAGAAGCCTCGCCCTGCCAGAGCCAGAGCCCTTATAGCGACACTTGCTAAACCAGACTCTGACTACACAATCATTATCAGGGCTAACCCTCCTACAATTCACAAGCCTTTGCTACTAGTCATGTACCATGTTATAGAAGCAGAAACCGTGTCCTTAGAAATCATGAGTTATCCTTAGCATGATACACACCTCCACACAGGTGAGTGCACAGACCCCTATGATCCACCAAGGGCAATTCTGGGATGCTTAGTGATTTTTTTCTCCATGTGTCTCTCTCTCCCTGTCTCTCTTTGTCTCTCTCTGTCTTCCAGTGTCACATCCTACATTAGCCCTTCCCTGATTCCCTCATTTGTAACCATTCCCTGCTCCCACTCTCACTGACATTCATTAGAACCTTATGTGTATAGCTATCATTCTACCACCACCCCAGGGAAGCATAAGCTTCTGGAGGACAGAGCCTGTTCCACTTTTGTTTGTACATCCATAGCTATTAACACAGGGCCTGGCACACAGTAGGTACTTAATAAGTGTTTATTGCTTGGATGTGGACTCATCTTTCTGTTCCTTTCAATACAGAAAATAAGCTCGTTGAGGGCAGGGTGGGTTTCATCTTAGTCACTGTACCCAGAAAGCCTAGCATGGCTCCTGGTATACCCGGGGCTCTTTGTCAAAGCTTACTGCCTGTTGGGTTACTTCCCTAGAGCAGAAGCTGGGTCAAGGTCAGAGCCCAAGCCCAAAGCAGCTTTGGGAGACATCCTGTAACTCCAGGAACTTTGCAATCCAAACCAGATCCCATGGCCACAGACTCCACACAGTGACAGAGAGAGAATTTTGCTGAATTGAGTTTTCTCTGGCTGTGGGATATTCCTTGAAATCAGGAGATGTTACCTGGCAAAGCTCAGAAGTTCTGAGTGTCCTGGTGTTTTGTTGTTGTTTCATAGTCTTCAAACCACTCAGGGCATCTCTCTGAGCCTCAGTTTCCTCATCTGTAAAACAATGGCGCTAGGCTATATGATTACAATAATTTCTATCCATATTTAACATAATCGCTAACATTTTTATAGCCCCTTAAGATTTGTATAGTATGTTTCAATTATCATCTCACTGGATCCTCACAACAATCCTGGAGTGTGGCTGCTGTTACTATCTCTCTTTTACAGACAGGGAAACTGAGTCAGACAATGCTTGACTTGCTTAGGTCACACAGCTGGTATCTGAGGAAAGCTGTGACCTGAGACCTTCCTTAATCCCCACCCCACTCCCAATACTCTATCCACTGTGCTGCCTAGATGCTCCTAACTGCCCCTGTTTCTCTAATCGGGAGTATGAATCAATATTTCTTTTTTCTCATCCCAGGTGTTCACACAGACAAAGGGTCTTTCATTCCATCCAGAAAACTTCAACAAGGTATGGGTATTTAATTTTAGAAGGCTTAAGCTCTCCTTATGTAATGGCTAAACACAGTGGTGGATGCCAAATGAATAGCCAACCCCAGAATGATTTCTTTTCTCTCTTTACTTTTAGAAATAGCTTTAAAAGTTGGAATGCCCATTCAATAAGGAATAGCAGAAAGCCAGTTCAAATACTGGGTGTCGTTGTTAGCAATTATAGAAGTTTTTCATTGGCCTCCAATTGTAGGGAAGTAAGGTACAGTCCCTACCCTCAAAGCTCTTACCACCTACTTATTCATGCAGCCAGAAATCTAAGGCAATTTTCTGTAAAGCCTAGAAGGCAGAAGGTGCTGCCAGTGACCCTGATGTCGGCACATCTGTTTGTATCTGTCTCTAGACTCTCTCTCTCTCTCTCTCTCTCTCTCTCTCTCTCTCTCTCTGTTGTTTCTGTCTCTCCTGCCCCACTCCTATCCCACATGTTGAGAGTAGCTATAGGCAATACATTAATTTAGAGAGAACCATGGTTTCTGGGTTTCTTTTTATGGTAAACAGCATCTTGGCATCAGGGAGCTGGTGTTCCTGGATGGTTTTCTCTGCATGCTTGCTTTTATGTGTTGTGTTCTATGCATCCCCAGGGCATGGGCAGAGTCTTGAGACATGCTGAAAGCTGTCTGAGGTCTTTGGAGCAGAGAATGATGACTCAGTGGCACAAGGTCATCAGTGTCTGTGCTCTGGCTCCACTTTCTGTGCCCTCTCTCAGGTATGCATGGCCCAGACAGAGAGAGCAGGAGATAACATAAGCTGGTGCTTCTTTGCTCATCATACTGGAAGTTTTGGCTAGGACATTGTAAAGCTTAAGGCATCGGACATCACAGCAGAAGGACTGGCCTTATGAGCTCAGTGGGAAGGCTCACATCTCAGCCCCGCCTTACACAGCATTTGCCCTGGTGTGCCTAAGTCTATCTCATAGCCTGCTACAGATCAGGAAATAATTAAACAACAGACACAGAAGAAACAAAAACCTCAGTTGCCTTCTGGGGATGATGGCAACAGTCACTATCCTTCTTTGGGCAGTGTCTGCTCAGCTCCACATCATCACAGGATCAAATATTTTTTTAGTCAAAACAGACCTGTGTCCATCTATATCTATAGTCCAACCTATGACCAAGTGATGCAGAATTCCCTTGGCCACACACCCAATAGGTGGTGGCCACCTAACTATTCTCAAAAGCCTTTTCGAAGGAAGAATCCACAATGTCCCAAGGCATCCCATCCACTTTGTGATTGTCATCATTGTTACAGAGGTTTCCCTGGTGCCCAGCCTAAACTGATCTCTTTGAAGCTTCCTCCCAGTTCTCCTGGTTCTGGCCTCTGGGCCAAGTGGAACAAGGCTTCTCCCTTGACATGGTCTTCAAACACCAGAAAAGAGCTGTAAATCTGCACACAGATGGGCAATGCCCTTTGCTGGAGCATCATCACCGAAAACAAGAAGCTGCCATGACACAGCTGAATGCCAGGGTACAAAACCATTGGTCATACACGGGCAGTGCTGAGCTTTGCTGCTGACATATATCTTGGTGTGGAAAGAAGTAGTGTTGGTTGAGAGTACCCCAAAGTAACTAAATGAAGAACCCCAAATTAACTTGTTACTACATTCCTAGAAAACCTAGTGGGACTGACAGACATGGGATTGGGTCCTATGGTCTTACTTAGTATGGTGACCCTGGCCATCTGGCCCCAAGATGAAGGCAGCAGGGCATATCTCTCCTTGACTGGAAATGGGTCATTGAACCTCCTCCCAACTGGGTTAAGTAATCAATCAGTCAAGCAGCATTTATTAAGTGCCTACTTCATGCCTGGAACTTATTACATAGAATCAAATGAAAAACATGCTGCCTTCAAGGAGTTTTCCTTTAATGGGGGAGGGGAACTGTTCCCACCAAGACTCCAATGCATCAGGAGCCCAATGTCAAGGTCACCTGGGCACAGGGGCCGTGAGGTGTCAATGGATAATCATGGTCTAAGGTGAGATAGGTAACTATCATCCTTCAGAACATGAGGAAGGTAGCTGAGGGGCCTCAGGTAGGAAGGAGAGGAGTCTGGGGGAAAGTAGGTAGTGCTTGTCAAGGTCAGGCCAGCAGCTCATAACAATATACTGAGGATGCCAAGAGAGAACAGTTGGGTTGCTTTTTATTATTCCCCAGCCTTTTGGAGAATGGGTGAATAAGAAGGCAGGTTAGAAGAGAAGTCAGACAGTGCTGTGACAAGGGGACCATAAAATCCTGGCCAGATGCTGAGAAAAATATTCAGGAGAAGGCAGCAGGGAGAGAGATCGAGAGAGCAGAAGGAGCCCTCCTTGTGGCAGTAAGCAGAGTCTTAAGTGACTTTCCTTATGGATCCAGGCTCATGCTCTCTGCCAGGTGTGTCCCTGGCAAATTAGGGAGCACAGACTATTCTGAAAATCTTTTCCTCATCATAGCATGATGGCATCTGCTGCCATGTGGCCACTAGAGAAAGGCATCTAACCTAGGTGAGCAGGAGCCTGCTTCCCTGTCTACCTTCACTGCCTTGTTTTCTTTACTTCCTGGGTGACTGAACACTAATCTTGAAGTAGATGGACTGGAAGGTGGCTTTGTGAGTTGGAGACGTTGGAGATTTGAGGTCCACCAGCCATAGCTGACTGATGGCAGAGGAAGGTCTTCACCAGAAAAAATGACCATTCATGAGGAGAGGAACCTAAGCTCCTAGGCTTTCTGGACAACAGATATGGGACAGTGCAGAGCCAAGGTGAAACGTAACTATTCCCATTCAGCAGTCTCACAAAGCAACTGGGTGGTCTTATGAGAAAGGAAGGGAAGGGAAGGGAAGGGAAGGGAAAGGAAGGAAATTATCCTAACCCCTGTCATCCAAGGACAGGCACTCCCTAGGATTGAACCTGGTATGTACTGTGTGTGAGGTTCCATAATTGAAAGAGGGACCTCCTTAATGGAGAGAGAGGGGTATAGCACCCCAGCCCTTTGAGTCCAGAAGTAGCTTTTATTGTTTGACAGAGGCATTCAGTTGACTATTGCCAATTCACATCTCCTTGGGAAAGAAAGAACTTTTATTTTGGACTTCTTGTATTCCTACTCCCAAGCACAGTGCTTGGCACATCTGAGTGGTTGCTGAATTGGTGCCAATATATCACCTCTCCTTATGAGTCCTTTTCAAATTGCCTTCCTATGTTGTAGCCATGACCTTTTTCTGAAACTTGAGAACATACAATTATTACAAATGTTTTAATTTTTAATCTCTGTGTGAAATAACTGGGTTCTATATTCTTGCCTCCAATAGGCAGAATTGCTTTTAGTCCTCTGACTTGTGTTGGGCTGACTAACCTTTGTGGTTCCTGGACTACCCATGCCCAGCTGGCAACAGGGAAATAGCATGTGCCCTCAGATTAGAGTTCAAGCCATTCTCACTCTCTAGGGCTGCAATGCTGACTCTCTGATCTCTAAGCCATTTTACCCTTCTTAAACCTATGGCATCTAGCCACTCCCCTCTACTTGAGCTGACTTCTCTCCTTTTGACCTTCTTTGACTTTTTTCTTTTGACTGGTAGTATCTGTCAATCCTCTCCCATTTAGCTTAACTTTTGTTCTTAGTCCCTCTTGCATAGCCCTATCCCATTGCCACCCATTCCCCAGTGTGACAGGTTTGGTGGGAGAGAGGAGAGAAAAGTTCACTAAACACAATTCTGAGTTTCAGAGATAAAAATGGATTCAATTCAATAAGGAACATGTTTGGTCAGCATCTCCTTTGTACCCGACTCTATATTGTGTTCCAAAGATACAAAGACAAAAACAAAACAAAACAAAGAAACCAATCCCTGCCTTCAGGGAGCTTTTGTTCTACTGAGAAAGATATGTGCACATAAATATATTAAAAATCACTATTTCTTCACATATTTATAAAATCTTCAAAGTGGGGACAGTGAGGGTGGGAATTTAGGAATCTGGAAGGAGTGATCAAGTGCCAGACATAGCAGGGGTGGAAAGCAATTGGGCAAAAGCAAAGAAGCCAGATATAGAAAGGTTCCATCGACAAACACATTAGTTCAGACAAATGTGTGGCCATCTAGAGCCCTCCAGGACTACGTTCCATAACTGATGATCTTTCTTTTTATTATAACCATTTTAATGAGAGATTTTGCTACAGAGTGTTCCTTCCTATATGGGAGTTCCAATGATAATTTCACCATGGCTCGAAGGCTCAAGCCCAACATGTCCCACACTGACTTGTGGCCCCATGCTGCCGCTTATTGTCCGGGTGACTTTGGACAGCGCCATTTCAGTGGAGTGGCAAAGGAGGGGGCGGTGTAAAGAGCCAACTGGCAAGGATTTGAGGAGTGGAAGAAGGAGCAGTGCTGCTACTGTTCAGTCATTTCAGCTGGGCTCTAAGGCCCCATGTGGGGTTTTCTTGGCAGAGACACTGGAGCGGTTTGTCATTTCCTTCTCCAGCTCATTTTACAGATGAGAAAACTGAGGCAAACAGGGTTAAGTGACTTGCCCTATAGCTAGTAAGTATCTGAGGCCGGATTTGAACTCAGAGGCAGTGTAGGCACCATAGTACAGACAGCATTTTCCAGCAGTTTGTCTGAAAATGGGAGGAGAGATATAGGAAGACAACTTGAGGGGGTGGAAAATGAACTTTCCAGATTGGTGAATTCTGGATAGGTGAGGTTAATAATGCATACAGCCTGTGAAATCTGACACTTTTCAAATGTCTTAGATTTTTCCAATACCCCAAAATAGTTTATTTCCCATTAAACCTTCAGATATATTACTTCAATCTGCATATTTCTAATTTAGTAATTTTCACAAAATATTTTTAAGAAGATCCATTTCATGTCCCAAAATAGCTTTTGGGTCTTTTCCTTTATTCATGCTAGAGATTCATTTTTTGTCAATTACATATCACAAAAACCAGAAAGGCTTAAGTTTAATTTTAAACCATGAGACTGAGAAGCTTCCAAGGGCCCTGAACACAGGGAAAGTCATTAGTTTGCTGATAGGCATTTTCCCCAACACACCATCATACCTGTCTCATTTCTTTTGCAAGAACCAGTAGAATATAGTTCTTGTCTTATTTTTAATTTCATTATAGAATGAAGATTCTTGAGATAGTACAGTTCCTATTTTGAAACTCAAATGATTTTTAGAAAGACAAAACTAAGCCTAATTTTTTCACCTTGACCTGTTAGTGAAAATTGTGATATGTGAAAGTAAAAAGTGAGAGGTCTGGAATTTTAAAAAGAAATTTCAGGACATCAAAGCCTTGGGAATTGCTAGAAATCTTTAATTTTCTGGCCAAAAGTTGACTCATGAAGTAATATGATTAAGGACTAGAGGAGTGGCTAGGTAGTGCAGTGAGTAGAGCACTGGCCCCGGAGTCAGAAGGACCTGAGTTCATATCCGACCTCAGACACTTAACACACACAAACAAAAACCTAGCTGTGTGACCTTGGGCTAGTTACTTAACCCCAATTGCCCTCCAAAAAGGAAAAAAAAAGAACTGACTAGAACTGAATCACTATCTCTTGCTTGAATTAGGAAATTCTGGGTTGAACTCTTTCCACAAGTCTGCTCCATAACAAACTCAGAATCACCAGCCTTTAGAGCCTTAAGGGACCTCGATGGGCCATTTAGACTGCCCCATATCTGAATCCCCTGATCAGCTGTTGTCCAGTCTCTACTTGGAAATTTCCAAGGAGGGAGAGTCCCTTTCCCCCGCCCCCCAACCTCTCCAGGAAGCTCATTTCTCTTTGGGACAACTTTCATGGTTAGGAAGCTTTTCCTGAAATGCAGTACAATTGTCCTCTTGTACTTTCCACCTGTTGGGTCTGGTTCTGCCCCTTGAGGCCAAGCAGATTTAGGCTAATATCTCTTCCATAGGAAGGCCCCACATAGTTGTCAATCTGGGGCATACAATGCTTAGAACTGTGGAAACTTAGGCTCATCTGGATGACCCACGTGGTTTTGGCTAAGTGTGTTCTCCATCCCCAGAGTCATCCCAAGTCACATAGCTAGCAGACAGAGCTTAGACCAGAACCCATGTCTGACATTAAATCCATTGCTTCTGCCAGGATAGGAGCTCTGCAGTGGCAGCTTTTCATGGGTCATGGGGACCTCACAGGCTTTTTTTTTCTTGTTAACAAAAGAATTATCTGAATTAACGAAGGCATTAGGAAGAATCGCACACATTTTCCTAACATTTTGCCCTGTAATTGCTCCTTCTAATTTCTTTGAAGTAGCTTCAGCTGTTTGCCTCTTCCTTCTTATCCCCATTTAATACAGTGCCAGGCATATAGTAAAAACTGCATGGATGCTTGTTGACTGACCAACTGGACAGGTGCCACTTACTGTGGGGAAAATGTATCTTAGCGGCATGGACAGAAAGCTGAACAAGGGCACATATTGGTTGCCATTTACCATTTTCATCTCTCATAGGAAATCAAGAGAGAGTAGAGTTCCTGCACACTCTCAAAGAGCCTGTAGCCAACACTCTCCCTCAAATCTGGGCATGTTTGACAGATGCTATGGCTGCAGATACCATGTGTGAGACCCTGGACAAGGACTTTTTCCTATTTGGGTCTCAGTTTCTTCTTTTGTCATAAAGAGTTCCAATTCAATGTCCTCCAAGGCCCCTCCTACTGGTAGCATTCTATGGGCCTTTGACTCTGTTCTGATCTTCTATCTCAAATAGAACAGGAAATGTAGGATTAAATACCTATAAGTAAAGAGAATTTTGTTCTTCTTTTTAGGGGATAGTTTCAAGGATCCATGACCATAATAATCTCTAGTTTCCAGGTGTTAGATAATATTTCCCAGGCTCATAACTTGTAAACATCTCCATCATTCTTGCACAGCATTGTATAATGATAAATAATATAAACATTTGTGCTTAAAATTGTAAATATCCATTGTGACTGCACAGTGAGATAGAACAGTGAGATAATGTAAACTTGTGAGGCTATTATTGGCAATATGCCTTCTTGTCTTCTGCCCTATAAAACAAGTGGACACTGGTCTGTACATGGGGAACCCTTTAGGGATTTGGGTAATGCATGGATGAATGCATGGATCTGCATCAACTGGCCCCCATGGAGGCTTAAAGGGATTTAGGGGAGTACACAAGCTGGAATGCTGTGCCTGTCTTGATTTACCCCCTCGAAATGTAGAAGTAGTTGCCTCTCCCCTCTTCTCACTGGTCCGTTTGAGAAGGGTTGTTAGGAAAGCTGTAGGAGTTGGTGCTTCCATTATTAGCAAACCCACTTGAGGAGAATAGCTTAGAATAAAGTAAGATTATTAACCCCTCTGAAGCTGTCTTCCTGTCCTTTCTGTCTGACCAGATCAACAGTGAACCTGTTAGAGGCTGGAATCCAAAAGCTCCAATGCCTCCTGTGTGTTATTTGTGAAACAATGCCTAATATATCTGCTCTGGGCTCCCTCTTACAAGTTCTTAGACTATATAATATTGGTTCAGCCTCACCTGAATTCCATTATATGAATATCCCTCCCTTTTGTTACAAAAAAAGGCATTTTTCTTCTCCTCCTCCTCCTTCTTCCTTCTCATTTTCCTCCTCTGACCTCAGACATATCAGTTCTCCTATATAAGCCTCAGTTTTCTGCTCTATAAAAAAAAAGGAATGGATTAAACTGAACGACCTCCAAAGAGGCCATACAATTGATGAAGTCAGTATTTTCATCTTTTGTAAAGTAATGAAAATTCATGGCCATGCTTTTATTCTCTACCTGTTCAGGGACTGTCATGTGATATTAGTTGGGTTTTCATTTAACCTTTGGGAAATGGTTGTGTTGGGGTCACATTTGCTCCCAAGCTCTGTTTGAGGTACACTCAGTGTAAAATGCCCTTGGTCCCTTCAGCAGAAGCCCCAGACAGGGTGGCCATTCAGGCTCAATGAGCCCAAGTCTACTGAAAATATCACCTTTAAGGATTTTGAAAAGTCTGGCTCATGTTGATGAATCAATTCTCTCAAAATGGCATTTGTAAAGCAAGTGTCAAATGTCATTTTGAAGTAACAGGGACCCTGGGGGCTAATAGAGATGACAGGAAAAGGAGGGTAGTAGCAAGTACGATGTAGCACAATCTAGCAAAGCTTGAATAAGGACCCTACTCTGTGGTGGGTTCCAAGGATGGTCAAGATAAAAAATGTGTATAGCCTCTGTCCTTCAGAAACTTATCCTCTTCTATTGACAAGTTCTATTGGCTATAGCCTCAATAAATTAAAGATCAACAAATCCAAAGGGCTTACACACTTAGATGAGGGGATCCCCAAAAGGTGACAGAACTCACATTTGGTGAAATAAGGCAAAGCCTCTTGTAACAGTAGCCCCCTAAGCTATGCTTGGAAGTAAGCCATTGATCCTAAAAGGCACAGGGGAGGAGGGCACTCCAGGCAGAGGAGACAGGAGGACAAAGCCATAGAGATCATGCATCTGATATTTAGACTGCTGAACTCAAGGAGACATGGTATTGTGCCCACTCTCTCTCTCTCTCTCTCTAAAGGACCCCTCTTGACTCTGGCCCCATGTGCATAGTTTGAACTGGGTTCATCCCTGGGGGACCTGCCCTCTAAGAGAGTGGCTGAGCTCTAGATTTCCTTTTCTGAGACCCTTTGATTCATTAACCCCCACACCACCATTACCAGCTCAAGTTGTGGCTCTAGCCTAGATCATCTGGGGTGGGGGTGGGGGTAATGGCAGAGAAGGAGGGAGCAGGGTTGAATTAAAATGGTCCTCATTGTAAAATATGGAAAAATCCAGTTATTTCTTAACCACAAAAGCAATGCTAAGCCCCAAATACTCAAAATCTGGGATTTGAGAAAGCAGAAACACAAACTAGTTCTGGTACCAATTATTGTTTTCTTGTGCCAGAAGGTTGATCTTTAAATACAGCTAAATGTGAGGCAGTTTGCAGGTCTGCTGAGGATGTATTTGGCCCTGAACTCCTCCCCTTTCCACCCACCCTCCAATCCCAGGTGAAGCCAATCAGGTCGGAGGTGAGGGCTCTTCCTCTCCACCAACATCTTCTCCAATGCAGGAGCTTCCCTTGCTTCTCCTTTTGGGGGCCCACAATCTATGAGGTCACCTCCAGGTCTAGACATTTCTACTTTAAAAATGATGTTCAGTCACCTGTTCAGCAAAGGAAGTACAGAGCCCAAATGGTGCCCAGCCACTCAGGCACAAGCTCACCTCCTGAAGTGAGGACACACTCCCTATGGAAGTGGCTGGGGTGTGGGCAGTGTGCCACTCATCCTTCTACAGCCACCTCAGTGACAGAGGGCACCATCTGCTACACAAGTGAGCTGAAGCAAGATGCAGAGTGTGAGACTGCCACCAATGATAGCTTTGTGGGTCCAAGGCCCCCATGTCCTTCAGTATGGAATTGGCATTCAGCACAGTTGGGTCCTCCTCAGCACACCCAACACCTGAACCAGTTTGATCAAAATTTAGAAGGATGACTCCACCCATGGGCCATGGGATAACCTTGGTTGATTGCAGAACACAACCAGCTGGCCAGTTTGATGGGGTGGTGAGTGCTTGAAAGGTGGGAATATGTGATAAAACTGGAAAGGGAGCTGGGAGTCAGGTTGTGGAGAGCTTTAAATTCCAGACTGACGAGTCTATATTTAATCCAAGAGACTAAAGCAAGCAGGATAGGGGAGAATAGTCATGGTGTCATGCAAGAATTCCAGCTTTGGAGTTAGGAGATCAGGCTTTGAATCCCAAATTTGCTACGTGGCACGTGCATGACTTTGGATTAGTCATTTCCTCTCAACATCCCCTCATCCTTTCAGTAAAACCCCAACAAATGGGAGAGCAACCCTTGACCTTCCTTGTTCATTTCCTTCACCATCCTCCCTGGCCTCTGGCCTACCTCTTCCTATTGCTTTCTGTCCCCATCCCCTGCCCCCATTCCAGTGCCAGCAAAATGGAAATCCAATAGGATTGAAGGCTTGGAGAGGCCTTCACAGGACTGGAAAACAGGAAACAGGGCACAGCTATAGCTACCTTTACTGGCCTGGCATGTCCAGATTCCCAGGCTTCCTGGGTCATGCCACCCCCACAGTTGGCACAGTTACTTCATTGGCTTCCTTCTCAGGCCTCCCTGCCTCCCTGCCTCCCTCATTCTTCTCCCTTCTGTAAACTCCCTTCCCCAAATATAAAGGGCTCTCTCCTCCACAGCCATGGTTACTGTTGGCAGGAACAGCTGAAAAGCAGTTCCTATGGGGGGTGCAAGTCTTTCTTGATTCCACAGTGTGTTAGGCATGGGGTGAACTTGAAACAGCAGATCCCCTGTTAGTCAGTAACCTATGATCCTCCTGATTACCTCTAGGATCAAAACAAAGCACCTATTTGGCATTTAGAGACCTTTACAACTGGACACCAAGCTGCCTTCTGGATTTCCCAGCATCACCTCCCATTATAAACTCAAGGCTTCAGACAAACCAGCCCTTCTGTTCACTGCAATGTTCCACCACCTGTCTCCATACCTTTGCACAGACTGGTACCTAGACATGGAATTCACTTCCTCCTTCCCTCTACCTCTTAGAGCCCCAGGGCTCCATCAAATCCCTCTTCAAGGGCCACTCTTATAGGTGGCTTTTCCTGAATCTCCAGATGCTTGGACCTCTCCCGCATAGTACTTTGTATTTACACGTTGTATAACCACGTAACATGTGACAAGAGAGATGTCCTTGAAGCTCAGATGGCTTGGACTTACATGGAACCACTTACCTCAGTTTCTTCATCTGTTAAATGAGCTGGAGAAGGGAATGGCCAACCACTCCTGTATCTCTGCCAAGAAAACCCCAAACTGGGCCATGAAGAGTCAGGCACAACTGAAAAAATCTTTGAACTTCAACTGAACTCCAAGCAACCTAACCCTTTTCCCTCAGCCATACCATACATATCTGCTGGCCAGCCGTGTGTGTGTGTGTGTGTGTGTGTGTGTGTCTCTGTGTGTGTGTATCTGTGTGCATCTGTGTCTGTGTCTGTGTTTGAGGGGGGGAGTTGGAGGATCTCCACTATCTGCCCTAGCCAGTTTGCCTTGTGTTAGGCAGCTGACAAAAGGCTTAAGTTTGTCTGTACAGACAGTCTATTCACCTAGGGTTTGGGCTCCATCCTGCCTTGTGCTCACTCTACAAGGAGCCTGAATGTCCCGAAGTCCAGCCTCCCATCCACTGTTCCTTCAGGCTCCAAATCCCTTCAGGCAAGACCCCCACTCGATCTTGGAGCACTAGACCTAGAGTCAGGAAGGTCTGAGTTCAAATGCACCCCCACCATTTTCTAGTGGCTTGACTCATGGCAAATCACTTCCGGTCTCTGAAACCTGTTTTCCTCCTCTGTAAAATTGAAGTGACAACAGCCATAGCCCTCATCCCACTGGATTATCCTGAGGCTCCAATGACACAAGATCTGGAAATCATTTTGTTAATTTTCAGGCAACATGTGAACGCCAGCTAATATCACCAGTATCTAAAAAGTCATTAAATAAGCAAAGACAATTCACAGTATAATGATTTCTAGAAGGGCGTACAGGGTAAAACCTGAAGGTCTACACAGAACTCAACTTATAGGTAACACAAGGTACAATGGTCAAACAAGCAGCACCTTTGGGTTAGCTCCCACGCATCAAGGGTGATGGCTTGAATTTGTAATAGCAAACAAAGAAGAGCTAAGTCAATCACATGATAAACAAAGGGGATGTTTGAAAACATCTCAGCAGATGTTTAGTTCACAAGAGCCTCGAGCTTCCATCACCAACATGCATTTTAACACGAGGGGCAGAAGCTGCCTCCACTTTTGCTCTCTGGCCTCTGGTGTTCCTCACAGCTGTGATGCATCTCTATGGGTGCCTGCACTTTCCACTAATGGCACACTGATTTTGGGGAGAGTCTGCTTCAGGCTTAAGGGGAGAACATTCTACTGCGACCTTTCTAATTATACTATTGCATTAAGTGTCTTTGCTTTGAATTCTGTCTTCATCATGATAAGTTACAGTGGATATATTGGGAGGAACTTATGAACTACAGTTTTGAATAGATGTTGACCTCCAGCACACCTTGTCCAGGGTAGCCAAGTGCTCTAGGAACACTATTTTGGCAACTGTGTACAAGGGGAATTGGAAAGTAAAGAGACTGGAGGCAAGAGAACCAATTAGGAAATTATTGCAATAATCTGGGCAGATGTTGGCAAGAGCCTATACCAGGCTAGTTGCCTTGCAAGTGGAGGGAAGGGGACAGATGCAGGTAAGATTATAGAGGCAGAATCAATTAGACCTGGTGACTTCTCAATATGAGGGTGAAGGAGAAAAGAGGTTCTAGGACGTACGTTTGTAAACCTGCATGTCTAGAAGGATGGTGGGACCCTCGAGAGTAATATGAAAGGTTGGAGGGGGCACAGACTTGAGGTGACAGGAATAAGTTTGGATGTGTCAACTCCAAAATGAGTCTGGAAATTGGGGGGGGGGATGTCCAATGGGCAGAAGGAGAGAAGTAAAGGTGGGATATGTAAATGAAGAAGTCACCTGCCCACAAAGGATTCTTTGATCCATGGGAGCTGATTGAGGGAAAGAGTGCAAAAAAAGGAAAGCAAATCAGGTTCATCACGGCCACTTGAGAGGCTCTAAGAGGCTGCTTTTTAAAAATTAATTTAAGTAGTTTTTAATATGACTTTCCTCTCTCTTACCCCTCCTCCCCATTGAAAAAAGAAAGAAAAAAATCAAATATGTAAAGTCAAGCAAAACAAATGCCTGCGTTGATCATGGTTAAAAAACAAGCCTCAATCTTCATTTTGAGACTATTAGCTCTTTTTCTCTCTAGGGAATCTGGAGGTGGCTACCAGGTTTCATCCTGAAGCCTCTGGAAGCATAGTGGGTTATTGGGTTGATCAAAGTTCCTAAGTCTTTCACAGTTGTTTGTCTTCATGGTGTTATTGCTATTAGATATATTGTTCTCCTGGCTCTGTTCACTCCACTTTGCATCATCTTATACAAATCTTCCAAAGTTTTTCTGAATTGGTCACCTTGGTCACTTCTTCTATCACTATGGTATTCCATCACATTCATATACCATAATTTCTGCAGTCATTTCCAGATAGGCACTCCCTCAGTTTCCAATTCTTTGCCACCACAAAATGATCTGCTGTGTATATGTTTTACATATATACTATTTTCTTCTGTCTTTGATTTCTTTAAGATAGGGAGATCACTAGGGTCAAAAGATGTCTTTAGTTCAATGGTTTTGGGGGGAATAGTTCCAAATCACTTTTGGGCATGACTGTGCCAACTTATAGTTCCACAAATAGTACACTACTATATATACCTATTTGTCTAGAGCAAGTGGCATCTCTGTCAAGAGAGCAGAAGATGGATGAAGAGACAATAAAACATATGGGAGTCATTTGTATCAAGGTGGGAGTTAGATAGATGGAAGTGAAGGAGCTAGCTAAG
Source organism: Gymnobelideus leadbeateri (assembly GCA_011680675.1). NCBI lineage: Eukaryota > Metazoa > Chordata > Mammalia > Diprotodontia > Petauridae > Gymnobelideus > Gymnobelideus leadbeateri. The sequence continues at coordinate 173,218 of WOXC01008259.1, forward strand.
CAAGACAGTATAGATGGAAGTGAGGGGGATCAGAGGATGGTCTCCTAGGCACAATTGTATCAAAAGGTCTGACAGAAAATGAGGTCAAAGAAGGCAGAGAAGAAGTGGCTAGATAGGTAGGAGAAGAGCCAGAACACAATGAAAGAAGCAGACTATTAAGAGAGAATGGTCGAGTGGTAAAAGTTGTAAAGAGATTATTTTGTATTTATTTATATATGCACACGGTGTCTTCTCAATAGAATAAAAGCTCCTTGGGGGCAAACACTAGTTTATTATTGTCATTATATTACCAATTGCTAGCCCAATACATAGCACATAGTAGGTGTTTAGTAAATGCTTGTTTGATTGATTGATGGTTAAGTTAGGTGGATAGAATCTTAGACTTGGAGTCAGAGAGACCTGAACTCAAATCTTGCCTTGGATATTTACTAGCTAGATAACCCAAGGCAGCTCATTAAACTTCTCTTGGCTTAACTTTCAAGGAAAGAAGCTCTGTATAGTGTATTATATAGTATACTGGCCAGAGGACATAAGTTCAAATCCTGCCTCTTTTACTCAGTACCTATGACCTTGGGCAAGTCACTACCCTAGCTCTGTAACTGAAGGTAAGATGTTATTGGTATATAGCTGAAAATGGGGAAAAGGAATCATTGATACTGAAGTGATGGAGAAATCATGTGGTCTGGTTGATAGAGAGTTCATCAATATGACTTTTGAAGTCCTTGAGGATAATGGCAGAGGATGGAGATGAAGAGTGACCTAGATACTGAATTTGTGGGAGAATTAGCTGACAATTGGATGATAGCAGTAAAAATGGGGAGAGAGGTAGGTATGTGTGGGCCTGAAAACAAAGAAAGGACATTGAAATCTGGTAAGGAAATGTCTGTAAGTAGCAGTTGGAGGGAGCCAAGTCCACCCTTCTTCCTGGCTCTAGGGTAGGTATCAAGCAGGATCCGCTAGATGAGGTTGAGATATGTAGAGCCTGCAGGGAACACCAGGTCTTGTTGAAGCAACCAATATTGCTTTGAAAGCTCAAGGATAAAAGGGCTTCCTTTTGTAAACTTTTATGGAGAAGGATTCATCTAATTTATGGGTTGGACTGGATGGATGCAGAGGCCCCTTCCAATTCTCAAAGTCTATGACTTTGTGACTCTGGCAAGATTCCTTTATTTGTTTGCTTTTGCTTCAGGATTGTTATTTCAGGAGGAGTTCATGGTGCAGAAACTCATTCCACTCCTGCAGTGTAGCAACTCTTCTTTACCTGATTATCTTAGAGTTACTTGGAGCACTGGAAGATTATAGTTTTGGAGCTGGAAGAGAACTTTGTGATCAAATGAGGAAAAGATGGTGTAGGAGGAGAGAGAAGGATGGGGAAGGGGGAGAGGGAAGAGGGAGGGAGGGAGAGGGAGAGACAGAGACAGAGACAGAGTTCTTTGCAAACCTTAAAACATTATATAAATGTTAGCTATTCTTATTATCTAGTGCAAGCCCTCATCTCACAGAGGAAAGCACTGAAGCTCAGAGGCTAATCTCCCCAGGACTGTACAAACAAGGTGTCAGATCTGGGATTTGAAGGCAGGTCATTAGACTTCAAATCCGGCATGCTCTCAAGATTAAGTGGCTTACTTGTGGTCACATATCAAAAGGCAGACTTGAACTCAGGTCTTCCTGACTTCGAGACTGGCCCTTTATCTTCAATGTCATCATGTGCTTTGGCAAGAATAATCTGAGTTGAGAAGGTATGGATGGAGCTATAGGGAATCCGCAATGTTGAATAAGGCACCCACAGTTATGAGACCATAGATCCCAAAAGTATTATAAAGAAAGAGGAAAAATACCCTTCTGATGTTGTAAGTACAGTCTGGAGACTTTCAGGAAAGCTTTCTCTGCATGTTTCTAGTTGTCTGCCAAAATACGATGCTTCCTACCCTGCCACAAGTCATAGATTTCTCTCTATTCTAAAATGCCAGAATTTTAGACTCTTAGCACAAGAAAAAGTCACTGAGATCAGTGAACTCCCCTCTCCTTCTATTTGGTTCTGTTCTCCAAGCTGAAAAGATGAGAGCATTTTGAGCTCTCCAGGGCGCTGTGTAGACTCCAGCTGCACAGCGGCAACCAGAGCCTGGGGTTGTGTTACTGAGCAATGGCATGGCAACGGGTGGATTAGTTATGGGCTGAGGTTGCCAGGATGCTTCCTTCATTATTATTTATTGTTGCAGGGAAGGTTTTAAAGAACTACCTGCCCCACAGGGAAGCAGGTGACTCAAAGGATTAGCATCAAGCCAAGGAGATATTTTTATCTTGAAGTTGCAAATTACGATATAGACAAGTTCTGATGAATGATCAGAGAAACATGGTACCATTGGCATTCTATTCCTCTCGAATGTCATGACTTGTCGAAACATCAGAGTTTGAGCATGAGGTTACACCTTGGCTCTTCCTGCACCTTCAAAAAATGTATTCTAGTCAATACCATTTTAATCCCAAGGATGGAATATAAAACTTCTCTCTCTCTCTCTCTCTCTCTCTCTCTCTCTCTCTCTCTCTCTCTCTCTCTCTCTCTCTTTCTCCCCCTCCCTCTCTCCCTCTCTCTCTCTATCTCTGTCTTTCTCTGTCTCTGTGTCTCTGTCTCTGTCTCTCTCCATCTTTCTCTCTCTCTCTACCTCTGTCTCTGTCTCTCTCCATCTTTCTCTCTATCTCTGTCTCTATCTCTCTGTCTCTGTCTGTCTCTGTCTGTCTGTCTGTCTCTCTCTCTCTCACACACACACACACACATACACATACACACACACGCTCGTATGATACACTGCTTTAGGATAGCAGATCTATACTTTATGGTTTTTCTGACTCTGAAGTTTTGTGTACCCAAGTCAAAATCTTATTCACCTCACTCTTGTTATACCTCTGGTTACAGCCAAAATGACCATTAAGCATGTTTCCAACTCAGAATCAATTTCACAAGAATTCCAATAAATTCAGCAAATGTTTGGGAAGAACATACTCTTTGCAAGGTTCTATGCTAGACAATGGAAACGTGCTGAATTTACCTAGGACAGGTTCATATCTTCATGGCACTTACTATCTGGTAGAAGAGGCATATGCAGATAACCAGTAAACCAACAAACAAGATTTATTAGGAGCCAACTATATCACAGTCACTGTCCTAGGCAAGGCAGATACAGAGATGAAGACCAAAAGAATCCTTGCTCCTAAGAAGTTTACATTCTAACTACAGTAACATAGAGGCTTACTCTATAATTATAATAACATATCTATGTATGATAGATGGAAAATTATAATAAAAAATATGTTATGCTTAGGAGATGAACCTGTGGTTCCACTGGTACAAGAAACTTTTGGTGAGTAAACTGCACCAATGAAGATGAAGATTTGTTCTCCCACTTACAGAGACTGAGAAGTCACAAGTTTGTGCAGGGTAACACAACCAGGGCAGGTCAGAGACAAGATTGACTCCAGGTCTTCCTCATTCCAAGGCTGATTCTCTCCGGTGGTGTCAAGCCCAAATAAAAATGGATCCTGTGGGCCCATATTGACATAGAAAACCACAAATTAACATTATCTAAGTCATATTGTTTATTTTGTTAAATATTCCCCAATTACATTTTATTCTGGTTCAGCCTATGCTTAGAAGTTTTGTCAATGAGTCTGAACATTCCACACTATGCCATACCTCTGTTATTTTGTATTCTTCCAACCAAGCACTAAGCCTCATGCATACATAAAAACACAATATTTATTGAGTGAAGGAAGGGAGTTCATGGACTTGTTCTCTCCACTGCTTTTTGCTATTTTGTGGGGTGTCATTACCCAAAATACTTCACCATCTTCCATCATGGTGCTTTACAAGTAAGTGGATAGAGAGTTACCTTGGGGATCGGGGAGCTCTGGGTTCAAGGCCTGACTCTGAAATACAACAATTGTATTACATTATTATATTGTGTTGTGCTAGGTAGATCATTTAACCTCTCAATGTAACTCTTTAAGATTAAAAATTGCACACTGCTTCTAGGGTTGTGTCCCAAAAAGATCATAAAATGGGGAAAGATCCCACATGTACAAAAATATTTATAGCAGTTCTCTTTGTGGTGACCAAGAACTAGAAACTGAGGGGATGCCCACAATTGGGGAATGGCTGGATAAGTTGTGGTACGTGAATGTAATGGAATACTATTGTGCTATAAGAAATGATGAACAGGTGGATTTCAGAAAAACCTGAAAAGATTTATATGAACTGACGCTGAGTGAGGGGAGCAGAACCAGGAAAACTTTGTACACAGTAATAAACATAGTCTGTAATGACTGATTTTAATAGAATTCATCCTTCTCACCAATGAAAGGACCTAAAACATTTCCAAAAGATTCATGACGGTAAATGCCATCCACATTCAGAGAAAGAACTATGGAGTCTGAATGCAAAGGGAAGCAGAGTATTTTCTTTTTGTTTGGCTTTTTCTTTTTCGGAGTTTCTCCCATTCATTATAATTGTTCTATACAGTATGACTAATGTGAAAATATGTGGGGGCGGCTAGAGCGTCGGCCCTGGAGTCAGAAGGACCTGAGTTCGGATCTGGCCTCAGACACTTAACGCACACACACACACACACAAACAAACAAACCTAGCCATGTGACCTTGGGCAAGTTACTTAACCCCAATTGCCCTCCAAAAAAAGGCAAAAAAAAAAAAAAACAACCCAGAAAATATGTTTATAGGAATGAATATGTAAAGCCTATATCATATTGCAGGCCATCTTGGGAAGGGTGGAGGAATTTAAAACTTACAGAAGTAAATGTTGAAAACTAAAAATAAATTAATTAATAAAAAAAAATAAGAATATAAATTGCAGAGCAGACACTACCCTGCACGGGTAGAATGGATTTCTCACTAAGAATTTCCTACACCACTGAAATTCTACGTTGTAGTGGTAATGGGAATTTAAGATCTTCCCTGCCCTTTAATAAGCTTAAGGGAAGGGGGTGGCTAGATAGCACAATGAATAGAGCACTGGCCCTGGAGTCATGAGGACCTGAGTTCAAATCTGGCCTCAGACACTTAACACAAAAACTAGCCCTCCAGAAAAGCAAAATAATAATAATAATAATAATAATAATAATAATAATAATAATAAGCTTAAGGGAATTTGAAGATCTTCCCTATTCCCAATAGGTTGAATGTAATCACATGGAGCCTATGGTGGGAGGATCTTGCAGAAGGGTAAAGCAGAGCCCACAGGAAGCTGGGAGTCAAAGCAGTTAGAACTGGAGGGAGGAGAGGACACACCCAAGGAGACAGCTAGGCTTATGAATGTTTGTTTGCCCCCTGCTGTGACAGCTAAGCTTGTGAGTGTTTGTTTGTGGGAAGGCTAAAGGATGGTTTGGCTCCCTGCTGTGATATGGTGTATTTACTTCTTTGTTGCTGTGATGGATTGGGTTTCCTGCTATTGGGATTTGGCTTTCTGGTGTCTGACTAAATGTTTTTGCCTCTGTCTTCTATATGGATAGTCTGTTATATTTTGCACTTGAGAACAATGCCGGCATATTCATAGTTGCCATTGGGACTGTGAATATTTTGTTGGCTCTATATTGTCTGGTCCACAATAAATCATTTTGTACTAATAAGCGCCCTTATCATTTGTTGCCATGCCACTGCACCTGACAAGCAGATGAGGGGGTTTCCTGGGCTCTCTTGGCCTCTTCAGCACAATGTGTGCATCACGGGCCTTAAACCGTTGCAGGAAATGTTGATAATCAAGGCCAATCTCTTTGCCTTTCTCCATTTACCACTGTTTGAATAGGTCAGATTGATGCCATAAAGCTGTTTACAGTATTTGCTCCTCACCTCAAAGCTCTCATCTAATTTGAGGCCGCCTTTGACCTGGGTCATAACTGGCTGATGGCCTGATCTCACAACATGGAAGATTCTGAAATAATTCTCATGCCATCTAGCCATTTCCTGTCTAAGACATAGTAAAGTTAACTTTTAATGGCACTATGAACCCAGAGTCATCTGAAATGGGAAGATAACACGCACCTCCCGTGGATGTCGTGAGGATGAAGCGAGACTACACACACTAGACAAATGCTGTTACTATCACTCTTTCTATTTTGGTTATTGTTTTTCATCAGTGTTTTCTAACTCTTCTTTGGAGCTCAGTCTAACCATTTGCCTGACTTCAGAGTGATCTTCAAGCCATGGGCCACCTTCACTTCTTCAATCGAAGCCACATTTCTAATATCTGCCAACACCTTCTGTTAAGCTCACCTTGACATTCCTAACACTAAGCATCGAGATAATGGCCAACATGGCACAGGGGGTCATGCCAGCTTCTTTGTAGAATGTTGGCTTTACCCCTGCCTGCAGCGGGTGTGGGCTGGCCTCCCTCCCTATTTGCAGAGGTAGCTCACTGAAGGCATGTGACATGATGCTTGATTCAGTTGATGTGTTGATTGGCTTTCCTGAGCTCATTTTTCTTTTCTCCCTTTTTAAGCATTTGTTCTAAGGCATGACTCTGGGTTGGAGAAGGAGGTGTGTATTAAGAAAGAAAGATCTTATAAAAACCAAAGATAGTAAATTCTTTTTTAGAAAGAAAAAAGAGATCATAGGAATGTATTTGAAGTTGGAAGGCACCTGACAAGTTACTTAATTCAACCCTTTTATTGGACAGGAAATGGAAACGAAGAGGGGTTAAGTCCAAAGGGTGGGAGGAAGGGAAGGGAAGGGGCCAAGCATTTCTGAAGAGCCTACTAGGTACCAGGCACTGTGCTAAGTGCTAAGTGCTTTACAAAGATTATCTCATCTGGTCCTCACGACAACTCCAAAAGGAAGGTGCTATTTTGATCCCCATTTTGAAGTTGAAGAATTCAACTCAGTTGAAGAACTCAGTTGTGATGAAGTGACTTGCTCAGGGTCACAGAACTAGAAAGTGTCTGAGGCCAGATCTGAACAAAGACCTTCCTGACTCCAGTTCCAGGACATTATCTATTGTGTTACTTGGCTATACAACTAAGGAGGAGCTGGACCAGGGAATTAAATTCAGACCTTCTGGTTCCAGTGCATAGGGTACAATTCTCTTCATTGTGGTCTAGAGCCCCATGAAATGATGCTTCTTATTACCATCAGGAATACGGTCAAACCAATGCCAATTTATTTGTTTATTTATCTCTCAGTCAATCCCCAATCAGTTCTTAAGTCCTCCTGCATGCCAAGCAATGTGCTAGGCTTTCTTTAAACTAAAATCTCCTTACATCTTCTGGATTCCATTATAGCAAAGGCGCCAATATTGATGTGATCCCCCCACCAGTACATCCATTCATTGGTCCTTGAGCAAAGATCTCAGAAGTAGAGTGAAAAGAGAAAAATTAACATTTATAGAGATCTCCTCAAATATATACTAATTGTGTCTGTCAGAAAACTATTTAACTGGTCTGTGCCTCAGTTTCCTGATCTGTAAAATGAGGGAGGTGGGCTTGATGACCTCTAGTGTCCTTTCTAGACCTCAGTTCCATGAGGTATGATGCTTGAGATTTAGGTTCTCCTTACTTAGTGAGAAGGCACCAGAGTAACACTTATTGAGCAATAAATGTTAAAGTATGGAATTGCCTCTCTATCATTTATAAAGCATGTTCGTCACAACAAATCCATGGGATAGATTCTCTGTTTTTATCCCCACTTTATAGATGAGCAAAGTGAAGTCAGAAAAGTTATGTATCCCCATACCTAGCGCAGGGGCTGGGACATAATAATCACTCAAACTTATTGAGTTTGAGTGCTGGATGCCTAAATGATTAGGCTGATTAAGCCATATGCCCAGTATGCACAGCATGGAAATTTCAGAGGCAGGATTCACACCTGGGTCTCTCTCGTTTCCAAGTAATTTGCACTTTCCCAAGATCCCCAATGCCTTCTGAATGAGTGGGGGAAAAGAATTAAGTAAAGAAAGACGGAGGTCTGAGCAGTGAAGCAGGGTGGTGTGAGGAAGCTTGTTCTAGAGAGAACACACCACCGGTTGTCACCTCAGAACTAGCTCACCAAACTTCAGAGAAACTTCCATTAGGGGATGGCACTGTGAGTAAGGCAGCAGGTGGTGCATAGAGAGTGGGCCTGGAGTCAGGAAGACTCATCTTTCTGAGTTCAAATCCAGCCTCAGATGTTTACTAGCTGGGGACCCTGGGCAAGTCACTTAACTCTATCTGCCTCAGTTTCCTCATCTGTAAAAATGAGTTGGAGCAGGAAATAGCCAACCACTCCAGTATCTTTGCCAAGAAAATCCCCAATGGGGTCACTGGGAGTGTGACATGATGAAACAAAAACAAAATCGTGGCTGCCTGAGTTCTTTTGGTCAGTGCCACCAGGGGGCAGCTAGAGGATACAATGGAGAGAGTGCCAGGGCCTAGAAGCAGGAAGATCCAAGTTCAAATCCCACTCCAGGCACTTTCTAGCTGTGTAATTGAAGATGAGTCACTTGACCTTTATTTGCCTCAGTTTCCTCCACTGTAAAATGGGGCTAATCGTAGCACTTACCTCTCAGGTTGTGGTAAGGATCAAGTGAAATAACCCTAACCTTAAATGCAAATGGCGTGTAGTAAAACTGTATGTTAGCCATCATTAGCAGTGGTACTAATGGTCTTTAAGCAACCGGCATAGTTCTCCTGCCTAGAAAGAGAGGATAAGATTTCTTTGGAGCTGCAAGTGGCCTAAGAGGCCCCATTTTACTGATGGGGAAACTCAAGGCCAGAGGGCTTACCTGATCTTCTTCAGGTCACTGGGTGGTGAGTGCCTGAGCTCGGGTTCTGAAGAGCTGCCGAGCTTCATTAGTGCCCTGGTTTGGCCTGATTTCCCGAGTCCTGGGCACCGGGTCTGTGCGGGCGGTATCTGGGGCGAGGTTTATTGCCAAGCCATCTTGTTGATCTGCTCAGGATCCCCGTCGGCTGTCCTGAAGCAGCCTCTCCTCATTAGCACCCCTGCTCTGACAGCGCTCCTGAATAATACAAAGGAGGATAATGAAACACTTTCAGCTCGGGCGAAATAATTTCTAATCACATTAAGCAGGAGGACCCCTGCCGCTAATCCTAGCTCCGGGCTCTGGGGGCGCTGAAAGTAAGCCTGGTGGGGAATTCAATTAATGATCCGGCCGGATGGAGGAGGAAGCTGTCGGGTGGTCAGCAGTGCGGCCACGGACTCATATGGAGAGGGGATGGAAATGAAGGCTCGCCACTCAGCTGCCAACATGGTTTGGCTCTTTCCGAAGGGAAGTATTGGATAGTGGGTGTTTTGTTGGTTTGTTGTTGTTGTTGTTTTTAAAGCTGTTGTTCCTCAAATCAAAATTCCCACTCTGGATTCTATTCACCGATCGCCATCTGTGCAGCCAAAGAGGCAGGAGGATCAGTCCTGAGTTTAATTATTTAAATTCGCTCTGTCCGAAGGGCCTTTCCCTTCATCCCCTGGGTTTGGGGAGGGGGAGGGGAAGAGGGAGAGAAGAAAACAATAGAAATCGAGCTTAAAAATCACTGACTTTTTTCTTTTACTCTGGAAAATGGTCTGGACCATGATTGCCTTGGTTTGGGGGACTTCCAAGGGAGGAAACTCCTTGCACCAGCTCAGGTCAGCAGAATTATCACCTTAGAGACTTGCCTAGAACCCTAAAAGGCAAAGTGCCTTGGCCAGGGCCACAGAGGCAGGATGGGCCCACGTTTTCCTGCCTCCAAGGTTGGCTCTCCTCCCTCTCTTCTAGAAAACAATTTAAAATTGTTCAGGGCATCCAAGAACTTGTCGTTTCAATGTCATGGGGGGGGGGGGGGGCTATTTTATGTATATTGCTTGATTTTATTTTTTTTTCACATCACACTCATTGCCAAACATACCATCCCACACGAGCATCCGTCCAGAGGTGTGCATGCATCCACTTGTGTGTGTGTGTATGACGATATAGACATGTTTGGATTGTATCCACGCTCATGCACATAGACAAATGAGTAATCTCTACTTTTACCTGTACGTGTATGTGCATGTGTATGTTCATACACATATGGATATAACTGCAAGTATGTGAGCACGTGTGTGTGCACGCATTAATCCATTTTGGCTGCTGCTTGTCTCTGCTCTTTTTAGCTCAATTCTATTTGCTTGGTAAACCCTACAGGAACTGGATTGTAAGGGTCCAAGTGTGGTGGGACACATCGTGGTGGAGAAATGCATTTGCTCCCTCATTGCTATGGTCCTTTCCCCATTTTCCTTTTCTCTGCTGTCCCTCCTTCCATGTTCAGCCTGGAACACCCTTGGGATGCCTTTGCTCCTCAGATGTCTCCTCACACCTCCTGCAGTCTGTTTGGGCTCTTCTCTGCCTCTTGAAGCTTTCTGGGGTGATACTGTGCATAATCACACAGCACACTCTTTTGAAAGGCTTTGTGCAATCATCATAATGTGAAATTATTCAGGGAGTCTGTGGAAGATGAGCTGACATCTCAATACTTTTATTCAATTACAAATAGCAGAAATGTTATCTCTGTGAGATAGTCTAAAGAAAATGATGAGAAAAGAACAATAGCAGGAAAATAGCATGTTCTGGGCCCTTTTCTACCCAACCATCATCAAAAATAATGGTGAGGAGAACCAATTGCCGATGACACGAAGACAATATTAGTAACAATATAAGGGCATGGTGATTGATTTCCTCAACCCCGCCTGGCTTAAAAAAAGTGATAAGATGCCTAATCAATCATTTTCATTCCTAGGCATTAGACTAAATGTGGAAAAGTCATTTGAACTGTATTGAGATTATACAAGAGTCGTGTTTAGATAGAGCAAGGAGATGCACCCATGCTTCAAGGACCATCTATAAATGAATGAGCTAGAGACCAGGACTCATTTGAATGCTTGAAACTGACATGGTATCCCAGCATATCCCTGGGGAACACTGGTAGGAAAAGCTGGGACAAAGAAGGAAGATACCAAGGAGGGGCATTGCCACTTTAGGAAGTCCAAGAAAAGGTCAGGGTCAGCTCTTTCCCCACCTTCCCCTCCTGCTGCCTGTCTATCCACAGAGATTATGACATAGTCTACTATATATCATTACAGAAACATTGCCACCAAACTGAGTTTTGCTTCAATCACAAAGAGCCCAGGAGTTACCTGGAGATAAATTTGAACATAACCTCTGCCTAAATGATGGGGATTTTCCTAACTATGGATTTGGGAGAATTGCGGTTGAATTTATAACATTTCATTTCAAATAAACTCTGAAAAGAAGAGAACCACATGAACCTGAGGGGCCATTATATTGCTCCTAAGCTTAAATGAGCTATTTATTATAACATGACGCTACAATAAAAACAACTAATATTTCTATAGTACTTTTAATCAGAAGCTTTGCCAAAATCTAGGTAAACTGTATTTAAAGCATTGCATTTATCCTGTCCAAAAAAGGAAGTGAGCCTAGCCTGGTGTGACCTCTTCCTGAAGAAGTCATGCGCATGCTCTCCTTTCTATATGTTCATCAGCCAAATCTGTAGTAAACCAGCCTGAATTTATCCGCAGTCAAAGTCCTCTCCTCTTCCATGGCAGCCTTTCAAACCCTCGAAGTCAAAACTCCCGCCATTCCCCAGGTTTCTCCAGCCTAAATATCTCCAGGTCTTTCTCCTCATATGTTACAGTCCCCATTCCCTTCCTTGTATCTCTCATTTTCCAGCTTCCTTTTGGGATGATTCCCCACTTCTGATTTCTAGATGTCTGCCAATCCACCCACCCCCCATCTCATTAGCTCTTCTCTCTCCCCTACACCAATTCCCTCACATTTGCCTGCGAAGTTAGAGTCCTCTCCATCAAAAATACTTTCAGCTTGTTTTTTGTTTATTTATGTAAATCAGTCCTTTCTCCCAATAGAATGTAAGCTGCTTAAGGCCAAACAGTGTTTCTAGCCATTCTCTGATTCTTATAGATTCTTCCTTCCAAATGTCACTCTTATCTAGCACTTCCTTCCAATCCCCACTGATATGATGCCTCAGGCCCTTATCCACACATGCCAACTTGATCCTAAGCTTACTCCTTTCCTTTTCTCCTTTCCTTAGCCTATGAAATGTTACCAGATTCCTCCTATTAATGCCCTTTTCCACTCTATTATGCCTTTGCTCTAGAACCTTCTTTGTTTCCCTATCTTATTATATAAGTCCTAAGATGTAAAGACTCAGAGCCCTGCTAGTTTACACCTACTGGACTTAATGTGCTTGACTTGACTTGACCTGGATATGTGCCAGGATGATCCCCAATTCTTTCCTCCACTTTAATATTCTTTGCTTCGAAGTTAGAGCCCCCCTCCTCCAAATATGGACTTTTGCATTTGACTTTTTAAACTTAAGTATAAGACAATGTCCATAGATTGGCATCAATCAGCATTTCTTAAGGGCCTGCATGCTGGTCACTGTGCTGAGCTCTTAGAATACAAAGACAAAAGTGAACAGTCTCTTCCCTTAAAGAATTTATGGTCCTACAGAGGGGACAACATATACATATTTAGGGATATACAAAACAAGTAACTTGAGATGGTGAGGAAGTAAAACTTTTGGGATAAAGAAAGACCTCCCACAGTAGCCAGGGCTTGATCTGAGGTGGAAACGAGTCAGGGATTCCAAGTAGTGGAGGTAAGGTGGGAGAACATTCTAAAAATGGTCGGCAACAAGTCCAAAGGGGCAGAGATGGGAGCCAGATCATTGTTCAGGATGATAAGGCCAACATGGTGGGACCATAGAGTGTGGAGAAAAGCCATGGGCAAATCAAATAGAAGTGTGTAGAGGGACCAATTGACCATGAAGAGTTTCTATTGGATCCTAGAGGGAAGATAGAGTCTCTGGAGAGTCAGACTTTTGCAATAATCCGAGTGAAAAGTAATCAGGGTCTGAGCTAGGGTGATGGTTTTATGAGTGGAAAGGAGGAGTCCTTTCTGAGAGCTATTATAGAGAATAAAATGACAAGATAGGCCAACTGATTTGATAAGTGGGGTGAGTGAGAGTGAGGAGTCAGTATTGCCAAGGTTATTGGTGACTGTGGGTGATTGAAGTTCATTATGACTTGTTCTTAGTGAACCCAGGCTGGCTCTAAGTAATCACAGCTTTTTTCTAAAATTCTCTTTCTTTTTCATTTATTTATTATCTGTTCTAAAAATTCATTGGGGTGTTATACAAAAATGGTAACTTTCTAGGTAGGGGATATATGATTTTATTGCTATGGGGAATTCCCAGAAGGGGAAACATCCTCTGCCAATGCAGGTTGGCACCTTGTTGTCCTGGAGAATTACCTAGAGCACTGAGGAGTTAAGCAGCTTGCCTAGGGTCACATGGCCAGAGCCCATGTGTGTCAGAGGTGAGAGTCATACCCAGGTCCTCTTGCCTCTAAGGTCAGTTGTCTACTCTACCACACTGCCTCATTAGAGGTTTCAAAATTCTTCTTTCCCCCTTTTTGAAAGCCAGAAAAAAAAATTGTCTCTCTTCAGTCTTCCATCATCTCTTGTATTTTCCATGATTTCTCAAAGATTACTGGCAATGGATCAGCAATCACACATGCTATTTCTAACAGCCCCTTGAGATATAATTAGTCTGGGCCTGAAGATTTTCACTCGTTTAAGGCAGCTAAGTGCTCTCAATACCTTCTGTCCCATCTTGGTGTTCAATTTCTGCTTGACAGGGTTATTGTCAGGCACCGAGGACGTCAGCAAGGGGCAGGGGAAAACAGCTGGGCACCCAGTCCCACAGATGCAAACAGCTGTTCTGAGCTGCCACCATTCCCCAGACCTAGTGAAGAAACATTAGACATGATGAGAGAAACCAACCCCTGGGTATTAGGAATTTTCAATATGAGAGTGAGTGCCAGTATCCAGTGCAGAGGTTGTGTGTGAGAGAGAAATAGGTCATGATTGTCAGATGTAATAGTTGATGGGAAGTGGTTAGGAGAATCAGTCTGGGCACATGAGGGAGGGAGAGGCTCTGCTGGCTGATGGCATGGAGTATCCAAACCTTGGAGAGCCAGCTGTTTACTCAAGAGTGTCTCAGCATCTACTTAAAAGAAGTAGCTTGGCAAGACTCATGGCTGTGGTTCCCCAGCAGGGGTGTAAACACTTGGTGAAGATGAGAGTAACCTGAGGGCTAGGCAGTTCTGGGTCTGAGTGCCCCCCCCCATGCTGATACCAACAAAGGAAGTGGGTGATGCCCAGGCAGATTGGGCGCTGCTTGGGAATGGGAATGAGAAGTTTCTGATTTCCATCTGGGCACCACCACCCTTGGTGCCAAATGAGCCTTAACCGTCATAACAGTGCTGCTCTAGGCTCCATCCTGCAAGCCTTTATCAAAGGAACTCTCTAAGGACCTGAGAAAACAACGACAAAAAGGAAAGCCATCATTCTCGTTCTCTCGGGTTTGTCTTTTGTTAGGAAAGTTTCTTATGATGGATCCTTTTTCAAAAACCTGAGTCCAGCAGAGAAGTCTATATGTGATCCACTGGCTTCTTAATTTTCCCTGTTTTCTTCCACATGGGTCTTGTTTTTCAGAATCTCTCCCCTCTCCTCAGCCATACTTCATGTGAAACTCTGGAAACAAAAGCACATCTCCATCTACTTTCCTGTAGTCAAGGAAACGTGGATCACTATGGCCTGCATTCCCACTCCTTTCCTAGACCTAGATGGTCTCTTCTCTCAAGTCAGCTCCACCTAATCCAGTGTGATGGTCAATAATTAAGAATAATTGTAACAATATTTACACAGTGCTTACTACTGCCTGGCACTGTACTTTACAATTATTATCAAATTTTGAATCTCACAATTATCCTAAAAGGAAAGTGAGGTTATTAGCCACATTCTACAGTTGAGGAGACTGGGGCTGAAAAGCTGATATGACTTGCCCAGAAACCACACAGCTAAGAAGTGCCTGAGGCCAAATTTGAACTCGGGTCTGCCTGACTCCCAGTATGGTGCTTTTTCCACTGTGCCACCTAGCTGCCAAGAGTGATGGGGCCAGGGGGTCTGTGGTTTAATCCCACTTCTATTTCTAAATGTCTGGCTCATCTTGGGCATCTCTCTCCACTCTCCTGGCCCTTGGTCTCCTCACCTGCTTGACCTAGGTGGCCTCTGAGGTCCCATCTAGCTCTGGCCACTGTGACACAATTGTCCTTCTGTCAGTCCAAATGAAATTCCCTGACCCCTTCTTCTACCTTCTGAATAATGAACTTGTCAGCAAAGCCAGGCCAGAATCTCGCAGATGCTCAGTTGTGAGCATAATGTCCAGCGGGGGAATGGCCAGGTGGTGGAATTCCCCTGTTGTTGCCAGATCTCACCTCCATGTGATTTTATGGTCTATTTTTAGGGAGGCACACACACTTCTCTCCACCTGATAGGCAAGTCCCTTGTGTCATGATGTCACATCTCTCCCCCTAGGCTTCTAATCTGAGGCTGTGGATTGCTGTGTCCATGTATATCCCCTTCAAAACTGGGTCTACCTTTCCTACATGCTTCCTGGTTTTCTATTAGTTGGAATAGTCAAGTCTATTGCTCTACACAGAAAGACAGAATCTCAGGGTTCAAAGGGGCCTCGGGGCTCATCAGGCCAACCGATACTTGAACCAGTCTCCTCTCCCAGTGAGCCCCGTTCCAGCTTTTGTCTGAAGGCTTCCAGATAAAGGACACCCACTGCCTCCCTCGGCAGCCGCTTTACTCTTGGAGAGCTCCCTTTTTTAGCCATCAATCAACGAGCATTTATTAATACCTCCTGCATGCCAAGCCCTGAGGGAACAAGAACAAAGGAGCAGGCAGAGCCTTCTCAGAAGAGTGGATGCTCTACTGGCAGAAACAACAAGAAAGTGGCTGAATATGTGCATCGTAGAGAGAGTAAAGACCATAAAAATGAAGTGAAGAAATACAGAGTTGCAAAGTGGTTGAATACAGGGAGTTTAGAGAGGAAGGCACTAGCAGAGAGGGATCAAGGAAGGCTTCATGCTCCATATGGTGCCGGGGTGGCACCTTGAAGGAAGAGCGGACTCGAGGAGACAACGGGAAGGATGAAGTGCATCGCAGATATGCAGGATGTCTAGGGTGATGGCTCGGACGTGCAGGGTTGTGAGTGAGGAATACGGAGAAAGCTGGGTCTCAAAGTCCAGGTTGGGGAGCAATGCCCAGCATGGCTGGAAGGATAGCTTGGGGCCAAGTTGTGAAGGGTTTTTAACAGTTAAACAAAGGAGTTTCCACATATTGAGGGACCATCCCCTATATGCATCATAAAATATCGTATGTCTCAAAGAGAGGCAGAAGACATACTTAGCCTCTTATATCACACCCAAACCTGCACCTCTCTCTGAACAGGATCTTTTAGTTCCTGCCAAAAGAGAAAGCAGGAGGTCAAGGCTAGGGTCAAGGCTTAGCTACTCTGCTCTTCTCAGAGATGGGCCACTGGGATAGAACTATATCTGCTTGCCTGATATTGTTAGTCTAGGGGATGTGATTTTCAGATTTAAGCTAACTTCTGATCATTGTTTCATTACTGGAGGTGGGGAGCAGGTCCCCAAGCTCTATATCCAAGTCTTTACCTCTTTCCCATCAAATAGTAATTCCGCAACGAGGATTCATATAGCAATTGGCCAAGAAATTCATTTGTCCAAATCAGTAGCAAAAAAAGAAATCATAGAAAGTATGCATGTGTAAATATATACCAGGCAATGGAGCTGAATATATACCAGTGAAAGAACTCTCCCATTATGAGAGAGACACAGACAAAAACAGAGAAAGGAGAGAGAGAGAGAGAGAGAGAGAGAGAGAGAGAGAGAGAGAGAGGAGACAAACACACACAGAGAGAGAGAGAGAGAAGACAGAGACAGACAGAGACAGAGACAGAGAAGAGAGAAGACAGAGACAGAGAGAGAGACAGAGAGAAGAGAGAGAGAGAGAGAGAGAGAGAGAGAGAGAGAGAGAGAGAGAGAGAGGGAGGGAGGGAGAGAGGGAGGGAGAGGGAGAGGGAGGGAGGGAGGGAGGGAGGAGAGAGAAAAGATGGGAGAGAGAGGATAAGAGAGAGGTGGAGATGGAGATGATGGAAATGGAGATGATGGAAATGGAGATGATGGAGATGGAGATGGAGGTGGAGGGTCCTCAGTCTCACTCATGGGCAAGCTTTCTGAAGTTTCTAGTGTAACTAGCTGAGGATAGAGACATCATGGCTCTCATGCCAGCTTCTTCCCAGAGTCTTTTCCCTTAACAAGCTGAAGAGGGCTTGGCATCTTCCATCTTCTCTCTTGGAGTTGGAAGCCAGAAGGGCCAGAAGCAACTTCAGAGCTCAAAGTAACCTGGAGGATTCTTGAAAAAGGCTCAAAGACTGGAGGCAAAGGAGATTGGAATTCATGCACTCATCAGCTCCTCCTTGCCCCTGATGCAGGAACGGGGCATTAATCTCCACCAATCAGGAGAGAGTCCCACATTAATAAGCTTTGGAACTGGACTTACATATATTTGATCCACAAGGCAATAAAGAGCTATTGAAGTTTGTAGGGGAGTCCCATGGTCCATTCTAACCTTAATGAAAATGACTTAAGAACCAGAGATGGACTACAGTAGTGAACTGAAGGAAGAGTAGTGAGAAACCCATTCTCTAGAATTGGTGGTTGGAATAATCTTGGTCAGAGTTGATGTTGAATAAAGGTGGGATCTATGTGAGAGGAGCAAAGGGGTCAGATGCAAGAAATGTTCTAAAAGTAGAAATGACAGGATTTGGCAACAGATTGGATATGGGGGGTGAGCAAGATTGAGGAGTCAAATCAAATGTCAGAGTCACAAACCTGGGAGACTGAGGATGGTGATGCCATTGAGATACATAGAAAAGTTTGAAAGGGGAAAATAGAATGAGCTCAGTTGTGAACATGTAGTTTGAGATGCCTATGGGACAGCCATTTGGCTACCATCTCATCCTTATGATAGCGTCCCACATACTTGAAGACAGCCGTCACGTCCCCCTAAGACTTCTCTTCTAGAAATGAACATTTCTTCTTCCTTAAGCTACTTCTCACATATTTTACACCTGAGGTCTCTGCCCATCCCTATCTCCTTACTCTGGATGGTCTCTGGCTCATCAGTGTTCCAGGCATGGGTCCTTCCCACCAACTCTTCATCTGTGAGATGCCAGTTAGATCCTTGAATTATTATTCTTTTTGTAAACCTTTCTTGTGTAGGCTCAGAGCTTTAGTCTGCAGACACCTGAGGGCACAAGCATTGATACTAAGATCCTCTGTCCTCCAAGGAGGTTTTGTTTTCCTTTCCACCTCTTTGGTCCCTTCTCAGCTGTGCCCACTGCCCTTCATAGTACCTACTTTTGCAGTTTGGGCTGCAACCTTTTTCTTCCCACTCCTTAAAATGTCAAACCATTTTGATTTGTCAAGTCACCTGGCATGGACACTTTTCTTTGCCTTAGGTACACTCTGGACCTGGCCAAGAGCCTGGCATTTTTATATTACGTGACATGGACCAGAAGACCAAATCCCACTCCCAACCAGCTGTTTACTCCCTTCATTTTCCTTTTTGTTCCAAAGCCCTGCCCTTTCACTTTCAGAAGTAATGAAGACATCATCTGGTCCCCATTCAGTTTCCTCCCCAAGACTTCCAAACCACCCACAGGGCATCCAGGTTCCCTCTGACTGTATCTCTTGTGTGTGTGTGTGGGGGGGGGGGGAATGCTGCTGGTAGATGACCATCAGTGGGTGCTTGTCAGGGGGTTTGGGGAGCTCTGGGAGCTTTCTATCCCACCTTGGATATGTGTTCCAGAGTAGTGTGCCTCCAGATTATCCAGGTCCAGGTCAGGCCTACATGGGACTGCCTTCATCTCCTCAGCAAGGAGTCCCCCAAATCAGTCGGCACTTGCTAGCACTCTCTTGTGTGGATCACTGTGGTTGTAAGTATCCAGTTAGACTGCAAGCTCCCTGATAGCAAGACTAATCTCCTATACAGTACATCTTTCTAGGCCCACATTACAACTCCTATTGGATATTTCCAACTCGATGCCCTATAGGCATTTCAAACTCAAAAATTTCACTCTCATTTTCCATAACCCCAATCCTGCAAACTTTTCTATTTCTCTCAAATCTTGTCAGTTTCCCAGGTTTGTACTCTTAGCCTTTTCCTTAACTCCACCCTCCCTCTTGCCCCACACATCCAATCCCCTGCCAAATCTTGCTCTTTCTACCTCCACCACATCCTTCTCATCCATTTCTTCATTCATGCAGTCATCACCTTGGTCCATGGCTCCATTAACATCACCAACACCTCCCCCTCCCCACGCACGCCCGCAGTCTCTTTCAATAGTCAAATCCTTTCTCTGCCCCTTACTGGCTATATGACTTTGGGTAGGCCAGTTCCCATGTCTGGACCTGGCTTTCCTCATCGGCAAATTAATGAGATGAGACTAGACACCATCTGCAGTTCCTTCAAGTTTTAACTTAATGATTCCACTCTCCTTGGGTCGTCATGCCCCTAATGGAAAGGGAAACTGGAGGGAAGGGTATATCTAGGAGGAAATCAATGTGTTGAGTTTTGGGAGCCAGGAATCTTGAGTTCATCTTACAGCCAACCAATCCACTGTTCCATCTAGCTACCCCAAGGACTACACAGACGTTAGTTAAATAAATTGTCTCCCACAGCTAAACTGTAAGTTTCTCAAGGACAGGGACCACTCATTTCTTTTTCTTTATATCCCCACTGTTTAGCACAGTACCTGGCACATAATAGGCACCTAGTGTTTCTGATTGGTTGGGATGCTGCATAGCCTGGAAGAAGAATCGGTCTCCCTGCCATAGGGCTGCTATATGTAATGCTATATTATTATTCCATTTTAAAGATGAGGGAACTGGGTTCAAAGGCTCACTGTCTTGTCCCATAGCTAGTTAGCAATAAAGCTGTAATCCAAATCCAGGTGACCCGACTCCTAGGCAGCACTGAAACATCCATGTTCTAGAAGATAGAAGATAGCCCTGCTTTTAACTGTGAGAACAGACTGATGAGCTCTCTTGAAGAGATAGGCTCGAGCTGTCTGGCCATGGGTGAAGCCAAATGGTCTGGATGGGAAGGACCAGGAGACACTGCACTCTCCCTCTCAGAGAAATGCCACTGAAGGGTGCATTGCTGGGGTATTTCTTGTAATGGTTTCCGTAGTTCCTGGCAGGTCGAGACGACATCACACCTGAGCTAAGAAGGCTTTCAATGGGTTTCATGGAGCTAAGGTTCAAAGACATTGACACAGTGTCTTGCTTCTCACTGATGGCACAGTCTAATGCATGGAGAGCTGTGCTTAGAGTCAGGGCCACCCACCTCTAACATTCTGGCCATTAGCCCCTCAGCGTGACCCTAAACTCCTTGGTGCCCCCGGGGCAATTCTCCAAGACTAACAGCAGTGAGTTGCCAATCTTCAGTGCTGGAGGGAGTTCTGGTACTGGGGGGGGGCATCCCCTACACTTATTAAATCATAGGTCCACCGTACCCCCCCAAACAAAAGCACCATTGCCATATTTTCAGAAAACAACAAATGTTCAAGAAACAGTTTTCTTGCGGATGCCTGAAAACAGGCACTCCACCTATACAAACTTCAGCAATTTTTTTTCTTGGTTTCCAGGGAAACAAGGTAAAAAAAAATGCAGCAATACCAGGGGAAAGTTATATAATCTCAGACTGCAGACCCTGGAGAAATACATGATAATGAGCCACTCTCCCCGGTCTCATCCCCTTTCCAGAGAGGATAGAAGAGGCTTGGCTCTGGGAGGGGCTAGATACATGCCCTCCTGACAAACACCGTCTCTGAACTTTGGTTGTCTCAGCTATTAAAAAAAAAAAAGATAATGGGGATCAATGGATGGAGTAAGAGTGCTTAGAGAAATAACAAGCAGTAATGGGACACCTGCTGTGTACCAGCTGCTGGGCCGCGTGCTGGGGATAGAAATACAGGACAAAAGACTGGTCCCTGTCCTCGAGGTGCTTACATTTTACTGGGAGAAAACAGCACGTTCACAAAGAAGTAAATACCAAACTTCAAGAAAAATAAAGAAAGATTGGAGGTCTTGGGGGAGGGGGAACTATGGTAAAGACAGTGTGTTAACTAGGAGGGAGGGGAGCTGGAAAAGTCTGCTTTTAGGAAGGAGCCAGATCAGGAGGCTTAAAGACATCCCAAGAAGAGGGGGAGAAAGGCATGTTTCCAGGCACAGGGAGCAGCTTCTGCAAAGGTCCAGGACAGGAAATGCCGTATTTAGAAAGGAAAGAGCTTGTTTTGGTCAGATCACAGAGCACTGGAGGGGAACTAATGCTTGGCCAGCTTGGGACAATATACTGGAGTCAGATTTCGAAGGCCTTTAAATGCTAAGCATTGTCCTAGGAATAGGAAGCCCCTGAAGTTTCTCAGAGAGAAAGAAGGTCCCTGGGAAGAATTGTGCTTTGGGGAAAGCACTTTGGCATCCTGTGGAGGCCGCTGGACAGGAGAGGGGAGAGATGGAGACCTCTCTGGAGGTCATTGCACCCATTAGGGAAGCAGCCATGGGGATGACAGATTTCGAGGTGTTTGTCACCAGCAAGAGCTCTGCCCAGGTAGCACTTTGTTGCTCTTGAGTACTTCAATTAACAAAAGTTTATGAGGCTCCTACTGTGTGCTAGCCCAGTGCTCATAGTAAACACTTAATGTTCTCAAACATCACTTTTTAAAATCATTTAGCAACACTCAAATAAGGTAGGAAAGGTCTGTCTTTGAATCTGCAGGAAGCTCATTAGGAACGAAGAAACCTGCCCCTCCGCTTTTCTCTTCTAGGATCCTTTTGGCTAGGAGAATCTCCAGATGCCTCCAGGCAGAATGGAGCCACAACAGAGGAATTAGTCAAAGCCTCATCTCTGCCCTTTCTTTTTCAGTCTCAGCTCTCTCTCTCTCCTCCAGAACTAGAGCTAAAAGCCCCTTCTGTCTCTATGCATCTGAAGTCTGACTTGTCACCTCCAGTAAAATGTAAGCTCCTAGAGGACAGGACCCCATTCAGTTGGGCTTTGTAGCAGCACTAGTCCAGGACCTGGAACTTACTAGGTACATAATAAATTTGTACTCATGGATTGCTTGATTTTCTCTTGTATCTTTTGTATGGATTTTATGACACTTCTCTCTCCTGATTCTCTTTTTTCCATAATCAGAATTTATCCAATTTAAACATAATTTATCAGTTTTCATAATCACAAATTCTTGCAATTTTATAAATTTATGACACGACTCTCCTGATTTTCTTCTCAAAAAGTGGCCAGTCCTCATTGTGCTTTGATGGCCCATCCTTGTCCTTCCTCCACTACATGTGGGTGACCCTCAAGTATGTCCTCTCTGACACTTAATCTTTGGGTGACCTGGTGCCGCTCACCTCGACAGACATGGATAGGAATGGACTGGATAGATAGGGATGGCAGGGCTTCTGCAGTGTCTGAGGGAGCTGCCAGATGAGTGAGATCCCAGAACCATTCAAATATCTGAGTGTGCAGGTGATTTCCCACTCTCAATAACCAGTCAGAGTTTCTTCTCTAGCCTTCACTGTCCCAGGAGCTTCTTCCACTCAAACATCCCAAACTGAACCCATTGTCCTCCTCACCAAACCCCTGCCTTCCCACAAACTTCTGTTCCTGCTGATGGCTCCACCACCCACTTGGGCAATCATACACAGCCTCAGAATCATAGGCACTCATTTCCTCTCCTTCACTTCTCCCCAACCCGCCCTTGAACAACTTACCCATCTGCTGCAGAGTCCTTCAGTCCTCCCCCATCATATCTCTTGAATCCATCCCGTTCTCTCCATGCACCCAGAGGCATTGCTCTAATTAAGAGCCTCCCCTCCTCTCCCCTGGACTATTGAAAGGGCCTCCTCAGTGGTCTCTTCAGTCTGAAGTTGGGAGGGACTTTAGCGGTTGTTTGGGACAGGGTTCTTAACCCAGGGTCCCTCAGGGACCCTCAAGGAATCTGGTCATAGAGTCCAGTACTTCCATGAACTCACATGGGGGAAAATTATATCTTTATTTTCACTAACCTCCAACTGAAATTTAACTTTTCCTTCAATTATTTAATAACATGATTCTAGGAGAAATGGTCAGTAGATATCACCTGACTACAAAATAGACCCAAGACACGAAAAAGATTAGGACCCTCTGATCTAGTCTGTGTGAGGAGGCCTCAGAGGGCGCAATGCTTTGCCCATAGTCACACAGCATACTCGTGGCATTTAAACTAAGCTACAAAGGCCTTTCACGATCAGTTGGCCCAGTTTGCTCATTTGGTGGAGCAGATTGGCACTGAGGACCAAGGAGGGGCTGTGGCTCTCCCTAGGTCACACAGATGAGAACATCCCCCAACAGGCAGACCAAGGCTCTCTCCACCATGTCATTATGCAGACTTTGCCTTTTAGCTGCACAGCATCCCTGGGAGATGGCTGATGCGAGCACTTTTATTCTATATGCATATGAGTAAAACAAGATTCAAGAAAGTTAAATGACTTGCCTAAGGTCACACAGCTATCAGTGTCATGAACCTGAGACCCCAAGTCTGTTCCATCCACTGTAACTACACTGTCTTTAAGGATCTCCAAGCAATTTGTCTAAGGCATGAATCCCACCCACAGAGCCCATGGAGAAGCACTGAGAGACCACCAACATACAGAAGGAATACTTTTTAGGGTGCATTTTCCCTTTTGTTCATTCATGATTCTTTTCTTGCTTCAGTTTCATTTTCCCACTCCCAGTCCCCTATAGTTGAAGTGGACACCGAGTAAAGATAAGCTCTGGCCAGGGATTTGTTGGCAAGGATTTCCATTAGCTGGAGGCTTCCCAGGAGGAGTCTTCATAGCTTGTGGCCTATAACATCAGCAAATGTTCTTCACAGGAAATTAGTATCTCGCAGCCAGCACATATATTTAGAGGGGCAGCACAGACTTGGAGAAATTCTTAGAGATGTGAACTGAGCCCCGTCATCAGCTTGTGGTACAGAGAAGGTTTGAAATTTGAAGTCAGAGGAAGAAAACATGATCTTGGACAAGCCAGTGACCTTGTCTTGGCCCTCATTTCTTTTTCTGTATGATAAGGGAGTTGGGTTTGGTGACTATCCTCTCCAAAATCTTTTGATCTTGACCCCAGATGGGGTTGTCTCCAACCATTGGGTCACCCCCCGCCACAACACTTCACCCAATGCTCTCCTTCCAGTAGGTCCTGGGTAGTTTGTTGACTGTATGATCTAGAATGGAGTAGACAGATGTGCCACAAGATAGAATGGTGTGTGATATGTAGTGGGATGGAATGGGGTGGCACACATGTCAAGGAGCCCAGTCATCACCTTCCCACTATGAGCTGCCCGAGAGAGGGAGGTTACTACATTTCTGAGTAGGTGGAATGTTTAAAAAAAAAAAACTCCCCAGAGGAGAAGGGGAGAGGGTGTCACTGAAAGTCTGGTGACATTCTTACTCTATAGAAAAACAAAGCATAGGTGAGACTGTCTCAGGCTGAGCAGACATTTCCATTTCAAAGGGAGCACTTGTACAGGATACAGAAGACCCAAGTCCTCCACTGGGTCCCAACATTTACTGGCTCTATAACCCAGGTCAGAAAACAATGGCGCCATTCTTACAAGCCAACTCCCTCTGCCCTCCTCATTGGAAGGCACATTAAAGGGGTTGGACACAAGGACTGAATTTCTTTTACAAGCCAGTCTAGTAGTAAGGTGGGATGGTCAGAGAAACTTGCAGTAGAGTTCCTGGCCCCCAGGTCTATCAATCCACCCCCACTCTGGACTCAGACTGAATGCACACGATGGGTTCCATTCCTGAAAAGGGCAAAATAGAAGGGGCTGGATTGGAAGATGAAATAACATAAGCTGAAATACATTTTCCCAAAGAGATTATAATGTACTAAGGCGCTAGCTTCCTGACCAAGGCCAATACCTAATGTTTTATAGCAGTGGTCCCCAAAGTCCTTATTTAATCAACCTATTTTTTTTTGTCCAAATCTGTGATTTCACTGCTATGTGGCACTCCCAGTGGGGAAACTCCTTCTACCAATGCACATAAGCAACTGTTCTGCAACTGAAAGTCAGATATTGGGCAAATCACATAACTTCAGTGTTGTCACTGTTTTTCCCAACTGTCAAATAAGAGTAGTTCAATGTCCCTGTGGCCTTATGGAAACAGCTGAGTTAGAAGGAGGTTAAGTAGACTCCACTCATGCCCATACTGGCCAGTGGCAACAAAGGCAGACTAAAAGTCAGCTCCCTCTGCTCTCTGCATTTTGGCTTCCTTGGCTCCTACAGATCCCCTTGCCCTAAATTGCTGCCCAGCAACTGCTCTTCCCAATGTTGGAGCCCCCAGCCTTGGGTACTCTAGACATAGTTACAATCCTGATGTGATTTTTCAAGTAATGCTTGTGATCATCTCCATTCTGACCCTCCCTTCTCAGTTCCAGGCAGGAATAGCCATTTCCCCTCCTGGGGATTCTCCTGATCACTGATCTCTAGTGACAACACCCTGCCTTGCTGTCTGATTTCTCAGGCAGAAGGTTTGATGTCATGATGAAAGATCTGCCTGAAATATTATCTCTTCCTCCTTCTCAGAGGGCTTCAAAAATGAAGGCTCTGTTATCTTTGAGGGCCTAGGAAGAAAAGCAAGCAGCACTTCAGATTCTGAAGAATACATACTTCTGGTTTAAAGAGGCAACATTTCCTGTCTTGTGATTCTCCTACCTGTCTGACCACTCCTCCTCAGCCTCACCCATATTCCATCCCCTCACTGGAGTCTCAAGCATTCTGATCCCGGCATTTTTCCCTTCTTTGCACACTCTCTCACTGGTTAATTCCATTAACCACCAAAGGGATTCTCACAATAACTCAGTTTCCCAACTG
Organism: Gymnobelideus leadbeateri; assembly: GCA_011680675.1. NCBI lineage: Eukaryota > Metazoa > Chordata > Mammalia > Diprotodontia > Petauridae > Gymnobelideus > Gymnobelideus leadbeateri. Next base: position 199,126 of record WOXC01008259.1, read on the forward strand.
ATTTCCCTAAAGCGTAGGTCTGATCACATCACTACCCTAGGTAACAAACTGCAGCAGTTCATGTCTGACTCTAGGATACAGCATTTTTTCATTTTTATTTCATACTTTTTAAATTTTATTTTATATACAGATAAGCTGTATAAGACATAATTAAGTATGGAGGCAATCTGGAGTGGTAGCTAAAAAACTAGCTTTGAACTCAGGATGACCTAACACCTGTAGGTTCTGTGTATATATATGTATGTATGCTTTGCTTATTAATAATAAATAAATAAAACACAAATAATATGAACAATAATATATATATGTGTATACACATGTGTATATCATACACTTTCTAACTGGACCTAAATCTATTAAATTTTTCAATGAAGAACCTGCATTGGTAGAGAGAATTCTTCACTGAAAAATCTGATAAAATCACAGATCCGGGGGTAGCTAGGTGGCAAAGTGAATAGAGCACCAGCCCTGGAGTCAGGAGGACCTGAGTTCAAATCCGACCTCAGATACTTAACACTTTACTAGTCGTGTGACCTTGGGCAAGTCACAACCCCAATCGCCCGGCCTTCCCCCCTCCAAAAAGTAAAAAACAAAAAACAAAAATAAAACAGGTCCAATTAGAAAGTGCGTGATGTGTGTGTGTGTGTGTGTGTGTGTACACACACACACACACACATACATCGTATTTATATTACTAATGTGTTTATTTGTTATTTATTTTATTTATACACAAATATAGTAGTATTTATATTACTACTGTATGTGTTTATTTGTTACTTATTTTATTTATTACTAATAAAGCATATATACACATACATATTCAAATATATGTTATACACAAGCAAATATGCATGGCATTATTAAATGTATATGATCAAACATTTTTCATTGATGGGGTACATAATCACACAGGTTGGGGGACCATTTCTCTGGTCAATGCAGTATCTAACTGTGACTCAGAGGGCTGGGAGGTTGTGGGCTACAGGCGCAGAATGAGACATAGATTTCCCAACATGGCAAGTGTGTTGATATATTGTGTTCAACTCGTCTTATTTTTCACGAGGGAGGCTTTTTCAAGGGGAAATCACTGAGAAATAGCAATATTGTCAAAAGAGACAAGACCATCAAGAGAAATTTTAGACAGAAATGAAAAAGAAATGACCAGTTTGAGAAATAGAAGATGGAGTCTGCAACACATAGCTCGTTGTCAAAAGAATTGTGAAGAGGGAGGTGTCCTAAAGTTTGGGACCTTCGAAGGTATTGTGGTGTCTCTGTGGTGTCATGAGATGTGACTGCTATTTCAACCTCAGCATCCCCTCCTTAACACTTTCTGTTTTCCATCCGCTGGAGCTCCCCCAAGACATTCCAGGGGGCACAAGCCCAGTCAGGCACCTGGCTATATGCTTGGAATCAAAGAAATGGTCATCCCAAATAGCCAGGAATTAAGCAGGGACATGGAGTCTGTGAGATAACCACAATTAGACAGTCATGACAAAACCACAACAAAGCATGCAACAAAGTCTCTTTTACCATTCTTACGAACAAGATAAAGAAACATGGGCTAGATGTTTTAAGTATGCTTGGGTGAACTTGAAATTGGTAACTTGAAATTGGCCAAAAACAAGGAGGAATTTGAAAGATTCACTAAAAGTGTGTATGTGAAAGGAGGTCTCTGGTGGACCTAGACTTTCCCTCCTGCTGCCCAAGATTTTTATCCTTGATTCATATAGGGTTTCATTAACATCCTTCATTGACGAAAAACTCAGAGAGGTGACTGATATATTGGTTGAAAAACTCTGGATTCCAAAAGAGCTGAACAGAACAGAAAGTAGTTTTATCAAATAAGTAACTTTTAAGAGAATGAAATGTAAAGTTTCACACTTGAGTTCAAAAGACCAATTTGATTCATGTAAAATGAAGGGGACTTAGACAACAGTTTGTGTGAGGAAAAAAGAAAAGGTCTAATGGTCTTAGGGGAGCAAGCTGAAAATGAGTCCATAGTGTGACATCAGTCAAACAACAGTCAAAAAGTGTTTACTAAATGCCTATTATATGCCAGTCACTGTGCTAGAAACAAAGAATATAAAAACAAAATTAATTAAACCATAAATAAAAAGAATTTAAATTCTAATAGGGATATTAGCAAAAAAATTTACTATAGTAATCTAGTCTAATTAAGATAAGCATAGTATCCAGAACAGGGGAGGTGACAGTGCTGTTTATTGCAGCCACTGTTCTCAAGCACTACACCTACCGTGTTGCTACTTAAAACAAACAAAACTATGGTGTTTTCTGTCCCTATTCACATTACACATTTATAGACTGGATTCCATTTGGCTTTTCGGTGTTAACACCAAAGTGTTATGCTCTTGAATAATTCAAGTGGGGGAATAATGAATGTCTTTCTGTTCCAGCTAAATAATTTCTAATCACACCCATCATATGCCTCCCTATTGCTAAGCCTTGTTCTGGATGCCTCAACGATCAGAATTTCAGAGACGACCTTTGGGACTGAACCAGCCCTGATGCTGATTGACCTCCCAGATGTTGCTCCAAGTCTGAGTGGTCCCTTGGCCACTCACTGATCCAAACCCACAGCTGGCTAGCTCCCTGACACAAATGTAATTGACACCATGGGGACCCATGAAATGATGCAGCATCACAGAGAAACCAAGTGGGAAGAGACCTCCACAGCCATCAAGGATTGTGGTTACCTTAACAAGAATCCCAAGCAAGCAAGAATTAGAATAATTTTAAAAGGCAAATGGTAACCATGACACAAAAATGGCTGATGTTTCTGGAATACTTTCCATTTGCAAACGGTTTTACATAGAGTCATAGAATCAGCGCTGGAAGGAAGCCTGGAAGAAGGGAGCTAGTGTTGGAGGGCCAAGTGAGCGACATGAATGGAAGTCACTGGAGGGCTTTCACCAGTCAGGTGCAGACAGAGAGAAATGAGATGAGATAACTCTTCAGAGCTTCGGTAGAGGCAAGATGAGCAATCTGAGATTCTGTGATTCTGTGACTTGGAGTCAGGAAGACCAGGGGTCAAATCTTATGTAAATTTGCAGGTAAATGACCTTGGGTAAGTTACATCAGTTCACCGAGCCTCCATTTCCTCTATTATAAAATGAAGACAATAATATCTGTCATACCTGCCTCACGGAGCTGTTGTTCCTTGGTCATTTTGGGGTTTTCTTGGCAGATACTAGAGTGGTGTGTTGTGTCCTTCTCTAGTTCATTTAACAGATAAGGAACTTAGGAAACAAGGTTAAGTGACTTGCCCAGGGTCACACAGCTAGTAAGTGTCTGAGGCCAGATTTGAACTCAGGAAGGTGTTTTCCTGATTCCAAGCCCAGTGCTCTGTGCACTGCACCACCTAACTCCTAGAACAGTAGTGAGATTCAAATGAAATAACATGTTGTTACTGTTGCTTGTCCTTCATTCTCTCTCTCTCTCTCTCTCTCTCTCTCTCTCTCTCTCTCTCTCTCTCTCTCTTTTGGAGTTAAGTTACTTGCCCAAGGTCACACGGCTAGGTTTTTGTTTGTGTGTGTTAAGTGTCTGAGGCTGGATCCAAACTCAGGTCCTTCTGACTCCAGGGCCGGTGCTCTATTCACTGCGCTACCTAGCCGACCCTTGTCCTTCATTCTCAAAAAGGATCATGACTTTGGGGGGGGGGGGGCGGGAATACTGTGATATGGAAGTAAATTGGATTTAATTAAGGCAGGAACGGGCAGAGTCACCAGCCTCATTTTCTCCTCTGGAGACATCTGGGTCCAGTGACCAGATATAAATCAGGATGATTGGAGATGGCCCTAGATGCAGTGGGAGACCTTCAGCCTCAGACACTTAATGCACACACAAACAAAAACCTAGTCATGTGACCTTGGACAAGTTACTTAACCCCAATTGCCCTCCAAAAACAAACAAACAAACAAACAAATAAATAAATCTAGGAGGAGAAGATTCCAAAACAGAAACAACTAATGTTTACATTCACTCTGAGCCAATCAGGGCCCAAACCAAAAGGTCCTGGCAAACCACAGAAGCAGAAATGTAGAAATGTCATCTCTTATTACCTGGTCCAACATCCTTATTTAATAAATGCTAACAATGAAGGCCCAGCAATGTTAATGGATTTGCCCAAAGCCACACGAAGAGTTGGCAACAGAATGAGGATTTGAACTCTTATCCTTTGACACCAAATAAAGCTTTGGTTACATGTCACAAGTGGCCTCGAGGAGACAGGTTCCACACCCCAAAGGCCTTAAGGTCCTCTGTAGTTATCCATCTATAATTGTTATCAAGATGAGAAAAGTGTGACCAAAAAAACTCTTCCAGCACAGATTGTCCATGCATGGGCCAAGATCATGCAAGCTTCCTTAAGAAAGGCAGCCATGGTGGAGGAGCCTCTGATGAACAATATCGAGTCAGGCCCCAGACTGGGAGATGTGCTTGATCACCACTCAGGCTTCTTTCCTGACATCAGGATTCCCTCAGCTAGCGTGTGCTATTACAAGAAAGTAAGCAAGAAGCCGAATAAGGCTGAGCTGCTGAAAAAGCTGAATCAGGTGTCTAAAGGAATCAAGTTTTAAGCCCTCCTGGACTGGCAACACCCTAGGGAAAAGTGCTCTTTGCATTCTTCAGGCCAGCTGGGGATCGGACTGTGTGTGCCAGGACAATTAGAGACTTTTCCTGTTAAATATTGTGTTATTGATCCTGCCAGCATTAAACCCATTCCATTAGGCAATATTGAGGTTAACTTGGACTGTGTAATGCAGTAGGGATGAGACTAAAAGCTCAATTATGAGCCTAATGGAGATTAACGATCACCAAAAAGGCTGGACTCCTCCCTAAACTCATTTCACATGGTGCCAGTGACATCTGATTCAACTCCCCAAGCATGATCGTGCAGAGGACGCAGGAAGCGAACCAAACCTCACCCTCTCCTGTAGGAAAGGAAAGCCTTAGAGAATCAGAAGGTGAGAGCTGGATCGGATGTGCAGTATCCTCTTGTCCTGCCCCTTCATTTGCAGAAGAGAAAGCAGAGGCTCCTACAAAGAACTCCCAGCTTCCTAGTTCATTGGTGCCCACCTGCCCGGGACATCTGAAGCAGAAAACCAGTCATGTGAGCTCCTTATTAAAGAGCAGGGTTCTTTATTAAGATGGCCCAGATGCCTTGTACTAAGGAAGTGGTAGGGCAGTGACTGAGAGTCTGGCACGGACACAGTGCCAGGTCAGGAGGACGTATACTGGATCTCAATTTCACTGCATCCAAACTATGTACCTTCCACTGTCCAGAAACCCAGTCAGATCTTTGTCTCATCAGGTCACCCTAGTTAGTGTGGAGCAATGAGGAAAATGCTGAATTAGGAATCAGAGAACCCAAGTCCAAAGCTCAATAACACCACTTGCTATCTGTGTGACCCTGAGTAAATGACTTCAGTTCTCTGGGTCTTGGTTTCCTCCTCTGTAAGATAGGAGGATCAGGTTAGATGTCTTTTAAGGTCCCTTCCCATTCTAAATTTCTCCTCCATGACAGACCTTTGAAGACAGCTGCCTTGTTTCTCTTTTTCCAAGCTGAACGTGATTCAATAATGCTATAAGGGGGTGAAGAATGCCCATGGCCAAGGCAATGGCAAGTACTTGAATGGAAGGTCCATAGAGCTAGTCTGTCAATCCATGGTTCTTGAACAGATATTGAGAATGGACAATGAGTGAGCTGAGCCCAGAATGGAGTGGGGAGAAAAAAATGGGCTAGATTGGATTTGAGAAGTATAGCAGTGCCTGGAAGGACCTCAAGCTTCTCCCTGAAACAAAGACCCTTCTATTTAACCTGGTTCTTCCTTCAATGGTGTTGTCTGGCTGTGAAATATGGACTATCAACATTTGTGAGGACTTAGCATTGCAGGTCATCTCTGAGGCAGTGGAGAGGGGGCTGGTGGGCCTCTGTATGCTGCTGAGTGTCAACAGTCATAGACTGGAGGCCAGGTATGTTGGGAAAGCTATCATCAAAGTGATACAGGGTGAGATACTGATGTGAAAGGCTGATGATTTCAGAGCATCAAAGAATAGCTGATAGCCCACGTGGGCCATTGCTGCTCTAATGTGAAGAGGTCTAGAGGAAAATCCACAGGACATTAGGCCATTCATCTTTTGGGGGTTTCACAGGAGCACAAGGGTAGCACTGAGAAGTGTGTCACTCGGGGGGAGTTCCCTCAGTGAGGTGATCCCAGGTGCACAGGTTACAAAGTATAGGCTTGGAGGCAGGTTGAGTGTTTTTATTTATGTGTTTGTTTTAAAAGAAAGAATTTTCAGTAATCATCAGTTCCAAAATGCATGCTGCTGTGAAAGGCAAGAAAATGACTGAAAAAGCAGGAGTGATAACTCTGTGTCAGGGAAGATGAAAGGAGCCTAGGCGTGACTCATGGGCCTGGCAGCATCTCCCCTCTAATGGAGTTTGCTGATTCATAAAGGCCAATTAATGATGACAGATGAGGAGCCACGTGCTGATGGAGCTATAGATTCTCTCTAGAACTGGGGCCCCCACATGTCTTCCCTCTCCAGCTGGGCCTTTGCTAGTCCTTACATTGTATTATCAGTTTGTTTTTCTGGATATTTAAGGAAAATTCAACCCAAGGACCTGGTGCTACTTAGACTAGAAAGAAGAAAGCCGGGGATGTCACAGTAACTAGCTGTAACTGCTTGGAGAGATTCTGCAGAGCTTGGTAAGAACGGAGGCAGATGGGATGTTAGAGACCCACCCTAATCCAACCGCCACCTTTGAGGGATCAGAGGGTTGTAGTTTTAGGGGTGTAAGGGACTGCAGAGCCCAGCAACCCTACTTTGCAGATGAGGGAAATGAAGCTCAGAAAGGTTGTTGATCCTTGAAGGTAAAAGGAACCTCAGGAACCAAGGTCCAAACCCCTTATTTTATAGATAAGGGAACTGAGGCAAAGGAAGTCAAGAGAGTAGCCCAAGATCACATAGGTAAAGTGTCGGAGGTGGGTCAGTCCATTACAGTTTTACACAGTCCAAGCTGTTTGGATTCCAGCGTCCAGTCTCACCCAAGAACTCTCTTTGGGAGGGGGAGCACAACACATTCTCGGTTCCATTTGAGGGGTGATTTTCTGTTTGTCATTTGACCCCTCTCAATCCCAGCGTTTTTTTCTCAGGCTTCAGGACAGAGCCAGGATGAGACAGTGGACAGATCACTAGGTTTAGAGCTTAAAGAACACCTCAGTTCAAAGTCTGGCTCTGCCATTTGATTCAGTTTGACCTGAGGTGAGTCATTTCTCCTTTATAGATTTCTTCAACAGTTTCTTCCCTTGTAAAATGGAGGGGATTGGTCTAAAAGGCTTCCAAGGTCCCTTTGAGACTTTATATGAGAATATGTCTCCAGAGTTAGAACATCAGCTTCTAGGGGGCAGGACCTGTTTCATTTTTGTGTGTGGAACATGTGAGTAGCTCACCTAGTACCTGGCCCCTAGAAGATACATAATGAATGCTTGGGGCCTGATTTATCTCTTGCTCTATACAGTGATCCGGATGTTACATTTCCCCTAATTCCCTTGACCTCAAAATCAAGCCTGTCATATGCTTCAAGAACCACAGGTCATGTGCACAAGAGCTTAGGGGTGAAGCCCATCTCCCAGGATGGTCATGTGTGTTTATCTGTGGCAGCTGAAAGGAACTTGTAACAATGGGGGCAGGGGTTGGGGTGGGGTGGGAAAGAACCCTTGAACCTGCTCATATTTGGATGGTGCCTTGTTTAGAGCTCCTTGGGTTATGGAGGGAAATATAAAGCTTGAGGGATAATCCTTTCCCTCCCGCTTTGTAGAATTTGAAGGAGGGAAGGCATTTCAGGAAGAGGAAGAGCCTTGTAGGTGGGAGATGGAATGTTATGGGGGTGGGGGAGGGAAGGACAGTGGTGCTGGACTGAAGAATGCATGAAAGAGTGATATGTAATAAGCTTATTGAGGTAAGTTGGAGCCGGGACTTGTCCAGCTTTGATGGCAAAAGGCTGTCCTAAAGGCAAAAGGGAGCCTCTAGAACGTTCTGGTCACTGCTTGTCCATCAGCTCCAGAGCAAAGGCCCAGCTAGATGGGCTTGGACCTGGTACTCTCTAGTCACTTCTTCTGCTTTGCCTTCATTGCCCTGAGTGGAGTTGAGTGAACATTGGTTTTGAGATGTATATTTCTAGCCTTGGAGAGAACTGGGTGCCCTCAAGAGCTCAGCAGATCCTGAGTCCTTTAGGGGGTGCTGACTGTACTTTGGTAGGGCCCCCTCCACCTCCTAGAGTGCCTCTTGGAGGAGAAGATGACAGGATCAGCAGTCTATCTTTGACCTCAGCTTCTTCCCAGGAAATGTGGATCTCAGGGGAGACAGTGTAGAGCCAAGTCAAAGGTCAGATGCTGATAGAGGAATCTCACACAAGGTCTCATACTTTGATGTTTTAAGTAGTTAAAAGTTGCTGTTTTATATTTAAGATTTTTGTCGACATGTGCATTGTAAGTTTAGTTTTTATCTTTTTTGTGTGTGTAGGAAACAAATTGTTGCCCTGTCCTGGGAAAGAAAAAAAAGTAATGCTCCAAGAGCCACCAGAAGTGATCCATCAAACCTCCTCAAAGCATGGAAATGATTCGGGATTCTCAGCGGTTATTCCAGCAGAGCCCAGACTGTGGAATATCTCACAAAGCTGAAAAGGCTTAGAAGGTGGCCCTGAGGACAGACTATTTGGAGCCCAAAGACCAGTCTAGTTAAGTACAGAGGAGCTCATCCCCAACCATTTGGCCATCAATAAGAGACCTCGATGTCTTTGGCCATGGTCATTTGTGAAACAAAGAAGATTTGAAAATGTCTTCCATTTCCAAAGATGATTACAGTGGAGCTGTGGGAAAGGGGGCAAAAGGAATAACGCCATTTATAGAGATTTTGGTAATGTCAATTCAAGTAGAATAGTAGTTAACGTGTTGGACATGGAATCAGGAAGACCTGTGTTCAGATTTCGTCTCAGACACTTACTACCTGTATGACCCTAGGAAAGTCATTTATCCTCTGTCTGCCTCAATTTCCTCAATTGTAAAATGGGGTTAACAACATCATCTACCTCCCAGTGTTACTGTGCTTTGCAAATATTAAAGAGCTATATAGATGCCAACTATTAATGGTGGATCTTGACAAATGAGCTCACGTGCAGTGACTAAGGAGTGAATCCTGCCAGAACTGAGTCTGACATCATCACTTTCAGAGTTATTAGGAAAAGGATTAGGCTGGTGATAGAGAAAGAGCAAAGGGACTGTTATACTCATGAAATGTAAAAGACCCTAAAGGAAGGCCTTGGGCCTATTAAGTAGATGTCCCTCTGGAGGAACCATGGGATGTCCTGGACCAGAGTCACACAGGAAAAAAGATGTAGATGGGATGTCACAGATCAATGGACTAACGGAAGGAAGACCCACCTTTATGAGACCCTAGATCCCCCTGAATTGTTGAAGCATAAGCAATGGCCCATTGGCAGCACAGGCCTAGGAAACTTGTCCTTTATCTAGGTTGTGATGCCACCCCCCAAAGCACCCACCATTTGCTGGGCCTATCTTTCAATAACTCTTCTGGCATTTCCTCTTCTCACAAATGGCCACATCCTTTCTTAAGATCCATACCATCTCTTGCCTGGATCACTGAAATAGTCTTCTAATTAATCTGTCCTTTATCCTGGGAGTGGGGAGCCTGCAGCCTTGAGGCCAATGTGCCCTTCTAGGTCTTTGGGTGTGATCTTTTGACTGAGTCCCAAGTTTTACAGAATAAATCCGTTTATTAAGGGAATTTGTTCTGTGAAGTTTAGATTTGGTCAAAGGGCTGCACTCGAAGACCTAGAAGATCACATATGGCCTCAAGGGCACAGGTTCCCCAGTCCTGGCACAGTTCCTAAAGTCATGTTTCTAAGGTGCAGGTCAGCCCTGGTCATAGAATCATAGGACCAAAGCTCTATAGCTGGAAAGGATCTTAGCAGCCATCTAGTTGAAACTCCTCCTTTGATAGATGAGGAAACTAGGGACCAGAGAGGATAAGACACGTGCCCAAGGCCACTCTGGTGCCAAGTGATGAAAAATGTTTATTTGAACTTAGGTTCTATGATGTTAACAAACAAGCCAATAGTCGGTGCCATCAACACTGAATCTGAGAAGTGAAACAGTGCCAACAACTAGAGGAATCAGGAGAGACTTCCCCTAGGAAATAGCACCTGAGATGAACTTTAAAATGAGTCAAGGATTCTCCTAATTGGAGGTGAGAAGGGTGACATAGGAGGCTGCCCATGTAAAAACATAGAAGATGGGGTCCCAAATCTGGAAAAGAGCTAGTGGGTCAGTTTGACCAGAAAATAGAGTCTGCAGGGGTCTAAAATTATGCTGTCCCCTCTACCTCCTTTCTCACAATTCTTCTGTGGTCACAGAAGAGTATTTGTGTCTATATCATTTCATCCTAGAGAACTGAAGATCCTTGATGACACTAACTATTGCTTTGGTTAGTTAGATTTTTTATTTTGGTTTGTTTGGGCTTTGGTTTATGTCACCAGCACCTACCAGAATGGGGTTAGGAGAATGTGGGCACCAGGGAAAATAAGAGAGTAAATTACCTGTCATTTTTAACAGGTCTTTATTTGCTTTCCCATTGTTTAAATCCAAGCCCTAGCCGGCAAAGTTGGAATCAAAAGCCTAGTGAGTCATAAACTCCTGTATCATCATGGAAGGGGTTCAGGTGGGTGTGCACATTTGCATGATGCAGACCACGTCTCCCCTGGGCTTTGCAGTCACTAAACCAGGTGCTGCATCATACTATTTCTGGAGTTATATTCCAAGCACACACCTAGCAACAACGTTACTTAGAGTCTATTATAAAGGAAGAAGAAAAGTGGCTAATTCCACTTGAGAGCCTGGGATCTTGTTCCTTGGTGAGGCATTCTACTGTAGCCTGAGTCTTCTGTGATTTCAGAATCTCTCAATAATCCAAAGGCAGGGTATCAGGGGTAGTGGTATATTTAAGGAAAACTAGGACCTCTGATGTGAAGGCTTGCTGAGCCCTTCCCAGGGCAGCTCTTCTGAAATTGCTGTCCACCTGTCACCCAACTCTCACCTGTGGCTACAGGAAATGGTAGCACATGCAGTGGCCACACCCCACTAAAACCTTCTTGGTAGATGAGCTAACCCAGGTTGAGGGTAACTGACAAGCTTCACACCATCAGTGAGTTAGAAGGATGTCTACTTCAAGCACATGCAGACTTCCTCTGGTGGGCAGATGAGAGCGATTTGTTCCAGTGGCCATGAAGGCAGCTGAAGCAGGTGCTATGGAGCACTTAGAGCTTGACCAGGCATTGAAGACACCCAGGTCACCCACTGTATCTTCAGCCATTTGAAGTCATCTTACCTTTTGTCTCATCACTGGACTTCAATGATTATATGCAATTCCATCTCTCAAATCTAATTCACACACAAGTCAAGACATCCCCCGATATCATTGGTCCATTTCAAAAAACAAGGGACAAAACATAGGCTAATCATAGTTATGAAGACTCAGGTCCCCAGCTAGTGCATACTCTATCCATAAATCAATAGCAAAGTGTATTTAGTTATGATGGAATAGCAAAGTGAACAAGATAAATTAACCTAATTGTTCCCTTGCCCCTGCCCATAATCTTCCACAGACTCAAATCCTCAGATAATGAACACCTGCATGATTAATGCATGGCTCTTGAAGTGTTGCATGTCTGTATGCACGCACACTTCCTTGCTGTCCCAGTCTGCCTCTCTGGCTGTACTCTTCTTTGCTATGAGGCTACCATCTATTTCTTCTTCTTTAAACTTTAAGCTGCTGTCTTTGGGGATGTTGCCTACAATCTGTCTTTAGCTGTTGATACGTCTTCGTCCTCAGAGGAAGTGTTCAATTCCACAAGCATTCATCAAGCACCTATTATATTCTAAGGTGGAGATATATATACAAAAATGAAACAATTCCTGCCCTCAAAGAGTTTGTATTCTATAGAAAGAAAATGTGTGCCTAGATAATTAAGTACAAAATACATACAAAGTTAACATAAAGTAATCTCAGGAGTGTAAATGGTGTAACCCAGGTTGGTAAAAGCTGAGGACATAACTAGGAAATGGCATTTGAATGGAGCCTTGTTGAGAACTCAGGAATCCAAGAAAGAGAGTTCATAAGACAAAGTGTGCCAGACAGAAAGTGTTGGGTATATGGAACCACCACTAGACCAGTTTAGCAGAATAGAGAGTGTGTGATGGGAAAATAATGTGAAGCCAGTAGGAGAAGATAGATGGGAATTAAACTGTAAAATCTTTAGATGCCATACTGGATGTATTCTAACCTGGAGTCTATAGGGAACTATTGAAGCTCCCTGACAAGGGGAGTGAGATTGTCAGAATGATACCTTATGGAAAGCTTTTTGGCAGCTGTGTATGGAATGGATTGAAGTGGTGGGAGCCTAGAAACAAGTAGACTCAATAGAAGGGTACTGCAGTAATCTAAGCAAGAGGTGAGGAGGGCTGGAAAAGGGAGGTGGCAAAGTGAATGAAGAGAAGGGAAAGATACAAGAGATATTGTGGAGGTAGAACCAACAAGATAACAATTGATTGGAAAGAAGCATGGTGGAAATCTAGGCATGACTGTAAGCAGGAAGTATCCACTCTTTGGTGAGATTGTGGGCAGGTCAACATGCCTGGAACTAATCTTCATATTTTTCAACCCTTTTTCCAGGTCAGTCCCACATCCACAAACACATAAAGACTCCTGGGTAGCTGTCACAAACTTTTCCATTTTAATTGCCCCACCCTTAAGGGAAAGTCCTTACCCCTCCACCTAGTAGAGTTTGAGCCAGCAGATTCCTACCAAATGCCCTCAAGCCCATCCCTGGCCATTAGTGCCCAGACAATGTAAATTACCTCAAGGAGGCACTTAGCAGCAGCAGTAGAGGGGAATTACAGAGGTGGGGACCTTACTTAGCCCCACATTCCTGACACTTCTGCAAAAGTCCCTCAGCCCTTCTGAGGCCTAAACTAAGGCCTAAAATAGAGCTGTCCCCAAAATAGAATAGGGGTCTTTGGGAGATAGTGGGTTTCTATGCACTGGAGATCATTAAGCCAGTTGGCCACTTGTCATGTATAAACATACATGGGAGGACTTTATCAGCCAGGTCTGACCTGGCCCCCAAGGTCCTGTCTGACTCTGAAATAACTTTGCTCATCTTACCTAGGTATTGTAAGGGTGTGACTGAAAGGCAGAAGGAACTGGGACTGGCCCTGGGCAGAGATAATTGTCAGGTGGTCAGAGGGAACCTTGGGTGCCTCCCAACCTGCCTGGTGCTGTATCTTCTTCTATAAAGGGATGCTCTGTAAGGTCAGATCTGTAATCTGCACATCACCTCTGAGGGCCCTTCTGACTCTTAGATCTGTGTTTCTTCCTGTTGTTATGATACGTCCTCCATCTTTCTCCTTAATGTCTCTAAATTGTCAGAGCTGCCAATGACCTTGGAGATAATTCAGTCCAACCATCTTATTTTAATACACTTTACAAGAGTGGAATGTCTGACACATAGTAGGCACTTAACAAATTCTAGTGGAGTGCCTGAATACCCAGGCCCAGAGAGAGACCAAGGGACTCGTCCATAATCACACCATTAATGAGTATCGGAAGTGGAATGGAACTCAGGCCTCAAAACTCCCAGTCCACTGCTCTCTCCACTATGCCATACTACCTTTCTTTCCTAATCCAATCACATTCATTATGTGCCTTCATTAACCTTCCTTCTACCTCAGGAGACTCCATCCCTCTTCTTGCCATCCATGCTGATCTCTAACCTGGCAAGGCTCACACATTGGTCAGAAGGTCTCCTTCTCCTCCTCTGCACTCTTCACACCTCTGTCTGACTTCCCCTCAACTTGTCTGGCTCTCCTTCCACAGGCTTCATATCCTCTCTTGTGCTAATAGAAAACAGTGTCAAATCTGTGTAATCCCCAAATCTAAACAGTGAAATCAAGAGCATGTGACCATCACAAGAAGCAGGCAAGGATAAGAGTGACTGGACAGCAGGCGACCCTGACTCCAAGTGTTTTGTGGGCAGAAGCTATCCATCTTGTGTTTTAAGTCAATAATTAAAGAAATGCACATTAAAACAACTGAGATTCCACCTCCAATTCATTTTATTGCAAAAATAAATAAGTAGAATTAAATCTGGTAAGGTTGTGGAGAAATAGTCTTTCTAATACCCTTATGTGAATTGGCATAATCTCTGTAGAGCTCAATATTGCCATGTACAATAGAGTTGTACTGCAAACACCCTTTGGTCCTAATCCAACTCCTAAGACTATACTGTAAGGGCATTACTGATGGCAAGGAGTTTGTAACAAGGACTAGTGAACTTTTCTTTTTTTTTTTTTTTTTTTTAAGCAATTGGGGTTAAGTAACTTGCTCAAGGTTACACGGCTAGTCATTATTTATGTGTGGGTGCTCATTTTCTGAGGCCGGATTTGATCTCGGGTCATCCCAACTCCGAGGCCGGCGCTCTTACTCACTGCGCCACCTAGCCACCCCTTTTAGGGCAATTGGGGCTAAGTGACTTGCCCACGGTCACACGGCTAGGTTTTTGTTTGTGTGGGTTAAGTGTCTGAGGCCGGATCCGAACTCAGGTCCTTCTGACTCCAGGGCCGGCGCTCTACTCACTGCGCCACCTAGCCGCCCCGGTGAACTTTTCTAATGCACAAAGTTAGGAGAGGAACCCAGGATCCTATCACATGTTAGAGAGACAAAGATTGGGAACAATGGTTCCCATTGTCAGAATCAAAGATTTTTGGAGTGGGAAGGGCCTCCTGTTGCCATCTTGTCCAACCCAAACACTAAATAAATACTCACTATAACCTACCTGACAGGTAGTCACTCAGCCAGTCCACCTTTGCTTAAAGACTTCCAGTGGGGCTGGCTAGGTGGCACAGTGAATAGAGCACTGGCCCAGGAGTCAGGAGGACCTGAGTTCAAATCCAGCCTCAGACACTTAACACAAAAACTAGCCATGTGACCTTGGGCAAGTCACTTAACCCTAACCGCCCTCCAAAAAGCCAAAAAAAAAAAAAGACCTCCAATGAAGGAGAAGCTGCTCCCTACAAACTCACCCACTCATCTATGGAAGCTCCCATGGCTGGGAAGCATTCCCTGACACCAAATCCAACTGGTCTCCTCAGAGCTCTCCCTCTCCCCATCTGCCTCATAGCGCTCCTTATTCTGCCATCTTGGGCCAAATCCCTCTTCTAACTCATCCTGAGGACTCAAGGCCCTTTGCCATGCACATTGTCCTCTTCTAGTACCCTCCATCTGGCCAATGTCCTTCCTAAAGTATGGTACCCAGGATTGATACAATTCTGCCCATGGGGACTGACCAGAGCAAGAACAGTGGAGCAGTTATATATCTGATAATGCTCCCCAAGATCATCTGAGATTAGCTTTCTGGGAAGCCATGTATTGTGTGGTGGTGTGAAGCCATGCACGAGCAGCTTTCCAGAGGACTTCTGTTGTGAATAGCTTCAAGATTCTGATTACATAATATAGTGAATACTCTATTTATTCAGTAACAAATCAGAACAAAAAATTCACAGAAAATCAAGGTTCAACATTCACAGTGTTACAACTTATCACAGAAAATCAAAATACAGCGTTCATCATGTCACAACTCAACAACTGCCACTAAAATGGCCACATAGTTTTCACCACAGCAGTCACATAGTTTTGAACAAAGTACAATCATTTAGTCAATCAGTCACTTAGTAACTCAATCATCCAATCATCCTTAAGGAGGCCTCCTTAAGGGACACAAAATACAAAAGTCAAAGTACTCCACCCCTAGGGTAGTCTCAATTGGAAATTAGTTTCCAATCATAAACAAAGTACATTCATTTAGGCAATTACAAAATCCTTAATTCAATCACAAAATACAAAAGTATATGTTCTCCACCCCTAGGTCACAGTAAATCATGATCTTCTCAGTCAGTACATAGTATCCAAGTAAAGTCTTTTTTCAACTTGACTTGAGGCTGGCTCTCAGCTTGCCTGGTTTCCCTTCCATGGTTCCAGCTCCTACCTGAATTCATCAAACTGTCACCTGGGTTCAAAGGCAGACAGCACCCAGATCCATGCAGTTCCTGTTCCACACTGAAGCTCACAGTGTCCAGTCCATCTTAAATCCTTCACAGTCTCTATTCCTGGGAAGGCAAGGATTAACAAAGCTACAAACAAAGTACCAACACCATAGTCATGCCTCCTCTGGCAGCTCCAGCTGGTCCTAGGAAGTCTTCAGCAGCTTGACTGGCCCTTGGAAGTCCTCAGCAGCTTGGCTGGCCTCACAAGAAACTCTGCCACCACAAGTTCCCAGGAAATTCTGACTTTCCCAGCTGTGTTTTTTCCTTATATTCAGTATTTTTCCTCCCCAGAGGTTCACAAGTTGTGGGGTTCACACATTCTGTTTCTTAACAGACTTGATACAAGGCTCAAAAGAAACTTGAACTGAAACATGGTGTTAATTCGATAGCTGAAACAAGATGTGAACTACTTCTGGGCTTGACGTTACAGGTGGTCCCCTGCAACCCTTAAGTGTTTTTAGCTAAACTGCCATGTCCCCATACCTCCCCATTTGGACTTGTGAAATTTGGCTTTTGAAACCAAGGATAAGATTTTAAAATGTGTCCTTATTGAATTTCATCTTGTTCGATTCAGCCCAGGGCTTTAGCCACCAAGATCTTTTGAGTTCCTCCCTAAATCATTGCATGTTTCACCCTCCTCTTCAAGCTCTTTGACATCTGCAGTCTGATGAACATACCATCTATGACTTTAGGCAAGTCATTGACAAAAATGTCCAACAGCCCAGGGCCAAGTCTAGATCCCTGAGGCATGCCACTGGAGACCTTCTGCCAAGCTGACATTCACAACATTCATTCTGACTCCATTTAATCTGGATCCATTTTATAATTTATCACATAGCCCACATGTCTCCATCTTCTCCATAGGAGTAGTCTGAGATATCTTATCATATGTTGTGCTAAATGTAGGTAAACTATGACCACAATGTTCACCTGATATGTCAGTTTAGCAATCCTATCAAACAAAGTAAACAATGTGAGTCTTACATGACTTGTTCTGAATGAAGCTCTGCTGGCTCTTCAGAATCATCATTCCCCTTTCTAGACATGCCCTAACCATCTCTTTAACAACCTGTTCTAGACAATTCCCAGGAATTAAATTCATCCCCCTTAGCTTATAATTTGCATTTACTATTCTTTTTCCTCCTTTAAAAACTGGGAAATTTGACATGTCCTGACCTTAGATACCACAAGGCCATTACTGGGGCTGCCAGCATTCCAGAGAGGGTAGCAGTGAACTCTTAAACCAGGGACGGGTTCATTTGGGAAAAAGCCACCAGGAAAGGAAAATGCAGCTTCCATTACCTCTATTCTAACAAATTATTCTCACTAATTAGATGCTCAATTCAGTTGTTACCACACTACTGAAGGATTAGTGATAAATACTGCCAATGTCTTCTGAATTTTAGCACCCTGGGGCAAAGTGCTGCCCACACAACCCTAGTTTTCACTCCAATAGAAAAGACTAATGTGTACAATAATACTCCTGGCAGCATTATTCATCACAGCTAACCAACTGGAAATGACCCATGCAAAATGATGAGGGAGCATCTGAACAAATTATGGCATTATACAAACGTTATAGGATATCATTATACAACAGGAAAGATGAAGCTGAAAATGTGAAGAAATATGAGAAGAGTAATATGAAGTGACATGGAGGGATGGGGGAAGAATCAGGGCATTGAATACAGATGGGTAAATGACAACAACAAAAACCAGGCTGGATAAATACGCAGAAGAAAGAGTTCAGCAGGGATATTGGAATAAACAGTACATTTGGACATTTTCTCATTAATGTTCACGTGCATAGAAACATTTTAAATGAGCTATAAATAACTGATGCTTACAGTTTCACACATGATTGGGTTTTGTTACTTGTTTGCATATAACAAAAGTTGGTGGTTACTAAGTTTAGAATTTTTGTAAAAGGATACATCAGATTATTGCTACACTGTGAGCAGAGTCCCACATAGGGCAGGTGCTGGTGGACTGCAGAAGGAGCCCATCCTTACTTCTGGCAGTGTGTGCTGGGCACTCTGCAAAGGACAAATGCATCATGAAATGTGGTCCCTTGCCTTGAAGGTTTCAGACAAATGACAGGTTGATGTCACTGAATGTCTGCGATGCTAGGCGTCCAGACTTCCTGCCCCAATCCCTACTTTTACCTCCCTATTTTCAGACCAGACATAAGGTTTCATTAAGTTGGTCTCTTGTAAAGTAGCTGGTGGATGCTGGGACACCTGTGGGTTTTATGGCCTCTCTGAAGCTTGGCATTTCAGCTGATCAGCAAAGGCACAGCCACTACTGAAAATTTCCCAAGTGATTTTCCCTGCTCACACGTGTGATTCATGAGGTACTTCAGGTAAGGTCACATTGAGGGGGAGGGAAGCTGCTTCAACCTGGGGCTGCACTAAGTGAACCAGAGCAGTGAAAGAAATGTCCTCCTCTGCCCCCAGGCCCTGGCCCAGTGGCACCTGGCAGGAAATCCTCTGCTAGCAGGCTTGCCTAGGAAGGGGCCACACGAAGATGGCTCACCTGATCTCAACCAGACAAGTCTGGCTCCTGTTTGACATCACTGGCCTTCCTTCCAATGGCCCCAAATCCCAGGGCCTTTGAAAGTGATCCTGGGCCTGTCCTCGAATTGCTGCTGAGGTTATGGGGAAATTCCTTAATACCTGATTCATTCTGTTAGTTGAGTTAGTGAGTCAATAAGGTACCCCTGGGCTCTCTGTGATTACACTGATCACATACACATGCACACCAAATGATATTCACATGTAAATTTATGCCAAATAAAGACGTGGCATTTTTGTTGGGGCATCAGGAACACTGTCATGGAAGACGTGCTGGTTAAGCAGAGCTTTGAAGGGAGCCAGGAATTCTAGGAGTCAGAGTTGAGGAAGGGGCCATTCCAGGCATAGAAAACAGCCTGGGCAAAGGGGGAGGTAGGAGTGAGGATCTAGTTGGAGACAGCTTCTCCTATGAGAACTGAGACAAATATAATCCTAGAGGTCTAGAGATCTCAGAGGTTAACAAGTGCAACCTTTTCCTTTTTTATAGTTGAGGAAACTGGGTCCCAGGGAGGCTAAACTTCCATATGCCACATCAGAGTAGTGTTGCTGAGAATCAGAAGCAGCCTTTGAACCCAGATCAGCTGACTCCAAAGCCATTTCTCTTGGCTGTCCAAACCAAGTAGGCCTTTCCTGCTGGTTCTGGAGAGGTGGGCTCCTCCAAGGGGTCCTGGACTGTAAGCATATTTTGCAATAGTTTTTACACCAATCTACATCCTAGGGACAATGCAATTAGAAGAAATGAACAGGCTTTATTCTGCTAAGGAGATGCACAGCTCCTATTTCAGACACTTGTCAATCATGTGAGTTTGGCCAATGAAGAGCTGGCATGACGAGGCAACAGTGGGAGCACCACACAGTCTCCCGGTCAAGAATGTCCACAGCTGTGCATCCCATCCCTAGGGGAGTGCCCAGAAGAATGCTAGGAATTATGGAGCAAGAGTGCAGGCTCATGAAGAGCTCCTGGAAGGCTTCCATCTCGATGCTAATTAAAACAATCATCTTGGTCAAAGGACGAGAGCCTTTCTCTCCCTTATGGTAACCAAATCCATTCACCTCCCTGAAGGATCCATGAATAGGAGCAATATTGCTGAGAAAGATGTAACACTCTACTACTACATCTTCCCTTCTTAGCTGTATTTCTCATATTCACTCTTCTAGCTTCCCCACACACACACATTGGCATAATCCTCCTCCTTGTCCTTCCCCTTTTTAACCTCTAAGCATTTCTGCCAAACTGGAGCTTCAGGATTTGACAGTAGAAGTGGGGGTGGGGAGAGGAATGGAAACTTGAGTTTCCTTCAAGACTCAGCTCAAGCATTTACATGAAGGTTTTCCTAATTCGCCTTGCCATCCCCTCCCCAACCCCTTCCCCTCACACACTAAATCACCTTCTACTTATTAGCTATATTTTACATGTATGTAATACATGTACGTGCTGCCTTTAATAGAATGCACACTTCATAAACTTCCTTCCTTCCTTTCTTTCTTTCTTTTTTTCTTTCTTTCTTCTTCTTCCTCCTCACCCTCCTCTTCCTCCTTCTCCTTCTCCTCCTCCTTCTCCTCCTCCTCCTCCTCCTCCCTCCTCCTCCCTCCTCCTCTCCTCCTCCCTCCTCCTCCTCTCCTCCCTCCTCCTTCTTCTTTCTTCTTCTTCTTCTTCTTCTTCTTCTTCTTCTTCTTCTTCTCTCTCTCCCTCCCTCCCTTTCTTTCCCCAATGTCTAGCGCATGTAGGTACTTAATAAATGTTTGTTAAATTGAATTGAATGAATTTTTGTATTCTCAGTACATAGTAGAGTGGCTGGTATGGTGTAGGAACTTAATGAGCATTTGTTGATGGACCAACTGAAAGTTGAGGCTTTTTCTGATCTCCTGGTTGCTTCAAACTCTATCCCCTAATTAGTTTTCACTTACTTTGTTTATATTTTGTTTTTTCTCATCTGTGTACACATTGTATCCCCCTCATCCCAAGTATAATGTAAGCTTCTTGAGAGCAGGGGATATTTAACTTTTGTCTTTGGATCCACTGCTAGACACTATGCTACCCCATGGGAATAAAAATTTAAAAAGTGAAAACAGTCTCTGTCTACAAGAAGTTGACATTCTAATGGAAGAAAAAATGTTAATAATAAGAAAAGTAACATTATAATTAATAACATCAATAATAATACCTAACATTTATAGAGAGCTTTTAGGCTGACAAAGCACTTACATGCATTATCTCACTTAATCCTCAGAGTGAATGTGAGTAGCTGTGAGTAGCCCCATTTTCCAAATGAGGAATTTGAAGTTGAGAGTCAGTGACTTGCCCAGGGTCACACAGCTAGTAAGTGTCTGAGTCAGAACTTGAACTCAGATCTTCCTAATTTCAAGTCCTATTCTCATAGATTAGATACAAAGTATCAACATACAATAAGTACTTAAGTAAATGCTCATAGATTGGCTGATTGAATGAACCCACTGCCTAGAAACTCATGGTACATCCAGACAGACAGAATTGATCATGACCCCAGTAACAAATGACCAAGACTCTCCATGGCTCCCTAGAGGCCTGACATTTATGAGAAACTCAGAAGGTCTTAGACTGGCATTAGCACATCAATTTAAACAATTTTCTTTTATTCAACTACCTGGAATTTCCATGAGGATCCCTAGAAGAATGGCATTCTTGCAGACCTGGGTTTGAGCTAAGCTATCTCCTAGAATCAGAGAAGGTAACCCCAGAGTCACTGAACTGGAGTTGGAGGAGCTCTCAGTTGCCACCTGGTCCAAACATCCTAGGAAGTCACAGACCCTGCAGCATCCCTGGCAGCTGGTCATTCCAGCTGTGCTGGAAGATCTCCAGTGGGGGATGATGTACAGCCTCCCCAGGCAGCTTACTCCACTGTTTTGTTGCTATTCAGTCCTTTTCAGTCATGTCCCAATCTTCATGACCTCATTTGAGGCTTTCTTGGCAAAGATAACAAAGTGGATTTGCCATTTCCTTCTCCAGCTCATTTTACAGCTGAGGAGCCAAGGCAAATAGAGTTAAGGGACTTGCCCAGGGTCACCCATCTAGTAAGTATCTGTGGCCAGATTTGAACTCATGAAGGTGAGTCTCCCTGACTTCAAGCCCAGCACTCTATCTACTGCACCACTTGCCTTCCAGGATATTCCACTGTGGGACATATTTAATTGTGAGAATGGAGATACATCTTTGAAATCTTCTGTGCCAATCCTGTCAATTCACAAATAAGAAAATTGAGTTTCGGCAAAGCTAGATGACTTGTCCAAGTTCCCACAGCTGGTTAGTGGGAGAAATGAATTTAGAGTTTGATCTCTTGCCTGCTTCTCCAGTTGCCTTTTCACCATGCCTGGGTGCAAGGTTAGAAAAACTATCTGCCTACTCACACACAGAAGAGGACAGACGGCCTCCCTGAGGAAAGGTAGCAGAATGGGAAGGGTGCTAGGTTTGGAGTCAGAGCACCTGGGTTAGAATTCTAATTTATTGTCTGTACGAGCTCAGGAGAGTCACTTATCCTCTCTGCTCCTCAGGTTCCTAATTTGTAAAATGAAGGGGTTGGTCTCAATGACTCCTAAGTCCCCTCCAGCCCCAAATCTATAAGCCGGTGAATTTGGGGTTAGTCCTCACCTCTGACACGTCCCTTGAGCAAGTGGCATCAGCTTCCTAGGCCTCTGTTTGTTCCTTTGAAAAATGAATGAGTCAGATTAGATGCCCTCTGTGGTAAGTCTAATTCTATGATCCTATGAGCCCAAATCTCAGGACTGGAGCCCCGGCAAGGTTCTGTCTCCCAGCCAAATTGAGCAGAGATCCCTGACCTCTTCATTTTTCTGGAGATTCCAAATTGTGCCTTCATTAATAGCTGGCATTTATACGGGACTTTATGGTTTGCAAGGTGTTATATATAGATTATTTTGTTCTGCTTCATTATAAGGCTTATGCAAAAAGAAAGAAAGAAAGAAAGAAAGAAAGAAAGAAAGAAAGAAAGAAAGAAAGAAAGAAAGAAAGAAAGAAAGAAAGAAAGAAAGAAAGAAAGAAAGAAAGACTGGATGGATAATTGGATGAATGGATGGAAGTAAGAGACAAACATAGGACTATTTTTGTCCAGTAGAAGACTGACCCCAAGAAGTATTTCAAAAATCTGCCTGCTCCAAGACCTTAGACAATAAGGCATCCAGCCAGCCATGCCTAGGGGTTAAAATGTACTTTTGGGTCATCTCAGGGCCCTTGAAAACAATGTCCTGGAGTTATAAATTTCAAAGGAAATTAAAGCTGCCTGCTTGAAATCTCTTCCCCCTCATCTAAGCAGAGACACAGAAGTCCCATAAAAGCCAAACCACCCTTCCAGAGCCCCTTAACCCTGGACACAGCAGACTATCCACATGATGTTCCCAGAATCTCAGGATTTCGGAGCTGGAGAGGACCTCCCTGGCTTTCCAAAAGCCAGAAGTAAATGGAACTGTGAATTTCTGAAAGTACTGCTGGAGCCAAGGGCCTCACAGCATTGTATAACCAAAAGATTGTTGAGTCGGGTTCAAGTGACCTCTAACTCTGCTGCCTGGTGATGGAAACTCTGAGCCTTAGTTTCCTCATCTATAAGAGTGAACCAAATGCCAATAATATCTCCCTCCCTCAGCAGAATGTCTCAGATTTCTCTAAAGTGCCTTGCCACCCTTACAGTGGCAGCTCATAACTGCCAGCTCATGTTAGCACTCAGTAGCAGCACAGTGAAGTCAGTGCATGTCTTGCCTTCGAGCCTCTGAAACCTAATAACTAAGTGAAAGCAAGTGCTCTAACTTCTCAGGACTCTGGGAAGTTCTCTGAGGCTACGAGTTTAGAGAAGGTATTGTGACCTCATCCAAGACTTTTCTATATCAATGAAATCACCAATCTGGTCACTGTCCCTTATATCTATTGCTTTATTGGCAATGGCATTGCTATTATAAATAAAAAAAACAAATACATAGGAGTATAAGATGATAGAGGTGGAAAGTCATCTAGTCTGCTCCATTTTACAGATAAGGAAACTGAGGTCCAAGAAAGATATGGCAAAGGAATCCCTTCTAAAACACCCCCAACAAATGGCCATCTAGTCTCTGCTTGAAGTGCCCTGATGAGGGGGAACCTGCTAACTCTCCCAAGAAGGTCTATCCACTTTTGGGTGATTTCATGGCATTAAAGGTCCATTCCATTCAATTCAACACAATGAGGCGATTCAATAAAATTTATTAAGCACCTGTTGTTTGCCAAGAGACTGTTCCAAATCATGGA
Organism: Gymnobelideus leadbeateri; assembly: GCA_011680675.1. NCBI lineage: Eukaryota > Metazoa > Chordata > Mammalia > Diprotodontia > Petauridae > Gymnobelideus > Gymnobelideus leadbeateri. Next base: position 223,161 of record WOXC01008259.1, read on the forward strand.
GATGCAAAGATAAAATGGCTCCTGCCTTCGAAAAACTTACTGAAGACAGTAAAGGAGTACAACATGGACACTAACTAATAAGATAAGAGTGCCAATGACTGGGATGAGGAGGAAAGGGTAGGTCAGGAAAGGCTTCCAGGGGAGGTGGCTCCCAGGTTAATCCTCAAAGGAGGAAAAGGATTCTAGAAAGTGGGAATGAAATGAGAAATGATTGCATTCAAACCATGGAAGGCAACCTGAGCAAAGAAAAGGAGGCAAGAGACAGAATGGAGAGGATAATGAATGACTAGTGTGGCTAGAAGATGTTGTTTGTCCTTCATTCTCAAAGCCCTCTTCCTGTGACATGAAGAAGGTGATACCATGACTTGCAAGTGAATGGATTTAAGTGAGGTAGGGCTGTACAAAGTCACCAACCTCACTTTCTCCTCTGGAGCCATCTGGGTCCAGTTGTAAGGTAAAGATCAGGAAGGCTGAAGATGGCCTCAGATGCAGTGGGAGAGCTTGGTATTTTTGAGCTAAAGTATTTCCCAAGTCTCAGTTGGTCAGAGGCAATGCCCATTCAGTGACTAAGGGTAGGTAAAAAACGAGGCCAAGAATGATCTTTTTTACCTAGCCAAAAATCAATCAATCTGGGAAGGGAAACCTTAGGGTTTCTGACCAAAACAGAAACAATTACTATTTACACTCACTGGGAGCCATTAAGTGAGTCTTGGGCTGGGACCTGTTCTTGGGTAACCCATGAGAGTCAGAGTGATTAAGACATGGTCCATAGAAAAGAAATCTAGCCTCTAAAACTTAAGACACCTTGCTAGGTTTTAGAGCTCAACATTTATCTTCCTTTGGGCAAAGCACCTGCAAGTAAGGGTATGATTCCCTATGTGGACAGATGGAGTGGGGGGGAGAGAGGGAGGAAGGAAGGAAGGAAGGAAGGAAGGAAGGAAGGAAGGAAGGAAGGAAGGAAGGAAGGAAGGAAGGAAGGAAAGAAAGAAGGAAAGAAGGAAAGAGCTATGTTGCCCAACTGGATCTGGCCAGTTGGGCAGCTACTATCACTCACAGGTTGTTGTTTGTTCTTCATTCTTGAAGTGGCCGGATACAGATCAGGATGGCTGGAGATGCCCCACAGTTAGAAGATAGTTAATAAAAGGGAGGCGTGTGTAATAAAGCTGGCAAGTGAAAGGGTGGAAACAAGATTGTGGGAGCCCACCCTGGCTTTTGTTCCATGGCAAAGGGGAGTTGCTGAAGAGCTTTGAGCATTTAGGGTAACACAGACCAGTGTTTTAGTAAGGCTACTTTGGCAGTTGTGGAGGACGGATGGAAAGGAGAGAAGCAAGAAGCAGAACCACCAGTTAGGGGACTGCTGCAGTCATTCAGGCAAGAGTGCTACGGGCCTGAATGTGTAGAACCTTTTCATTTCCGAAGCCTTGGCATTCTTCCCTCTTCCCTCTTCCTTCTTCCTTTCCTCATTGCCTCCCCCACCCCAACCTCCAAAACCCTCCCAAGCAAAACTGGCTGTTTAAAAACCTGTGTTGACAGGCATCTGAGCCCTTCGGCGAGCACAGGATGGAGTCATGCTTTTGTCTGTCCAAAATGATTGTATACTTTTTCATTCATAGAGAAATCACTATCAGCTGCCAGCTTCCCTAAGCTTTTCCATTGTTCATCTTCCTCTCAATAGAATTCAAACAAACAGCCGAGGAGCCCCTGGGACTCAGATGGAGAATCTCATTTCCTGTTATGGCGAAGGGCCAAACTCGGAAACACGAGGTAAGAAAGTGGGGGTGGGGGCATCTGTCCCCACACATATAACTAGACAATCAGTGTCATGGAAGGGGCCTGAGTGATGGCACAATTCCATTGAAACTCCTTATTTTTGCTGTGTTAGGGGCTCCTCAAAGCTCCCTTGCAGCTTGAAGCTTTCCCTGTCTGCCTCTAACTCAATGGTCAGTCCCTTTTCCAAAGACACTCAACAGGATTCATGCATGTTACCTTGGACAATGCTCTGTCAAAATAGCTGACTGCTAAAATCTTCACAGCAATTACTCTGGAACTGATGAGACTGCCAGGGTTATAATGGAGCATTTCACAACCAAAAAATGAATGATTTCCCCAGTGATTAAGAAATTCTGCAGTATCACCTCTGGGGATGGGATCAATGAGAAGGAAGGGAAGGCACTGTCTCCCAAGACAGCTCATCCCAGTGGTGAAAGCTCCGAATGTTAGAAAGATCTTCCTTACCATGAGCTTAGATCTGCCTCTTCATGCCCTCCCCCCACCCCCATCTTAGCTCGGCTTTCTGAGACCAAGAGAAACAGGACTAAGCTTCCTGCCACACTGAGTAGCTTTGGAGGCGAAGCTCAGAGGTTCAGCTCACAATGAAAATGCTTTTGGACCCAACTCCCTCCTTAGGCAGCCCCTGGCTGCTTCAGTTCCCAGTTCAAACCCCACCTGCTAAGAGAAGTTTTTCCAACCCCCCCCCCCCGTCCCACCGCACCCCCCCACCCCCGTCATTAATGTGAATAGTTCCCCTCAGTTGATTATTTGCATTGTTGCCTGAATGTTCTTCCCTATTAGACTGTGAGCTCCAGGATAGGGATGGGATTTTTGCCTCTCTTTGTATCCTCAGAATTTAGCACAGTGCCTGGCACACAGTAGGTGCTTAATAAATGCTTCTTCATTTGACTGTGAGTTTGGGTGAGTTGCTTTAGGTAAGATGGAGTAGCTAACCTTTCAAGCCCATCCAAGGTCTAATCTCAGACCTAGGAATGCCTCCCTCTTCTAGGTTAAATATTCACAGTTCCTTCAGCCTTTGCCAAATTGCATTTTTTCTATGAATGGTTCCCTGAGCCTCCTGTCTCCTTCAGCCTTCCCACAAGTCTCTCTCCCACCAGAAAAGTCAGGATGTGTTTGCTGATTTGAGTTCCTGCTTTCTAGCCAAATTGTGCCCTCATTGCATGCCTGCAGAATGTGAAATCTTTACTTCTCTGTGCTTCAAGTGGCCAAGGGTCAGGGCTAGCATCAGTACCTGTCTGCTGCCAGTTCAGTGACTGCAGGCTCCCAGCACATTTTATTTGAGGTTTTCCCTCCTTCAGTTTTCTCTTGCTAGTATATTAACCTTGCTGCTTTTGATGAGCAATTAGAAGGTTCCTGCTTGAGCTTTAATGCAAACAAAACCTGCTCTCACTTTTGTCAGATGGAAGGTTGGATTAACTTCCAACCTCCAGCATCTTCCCTTGAGGCTGCCAAGGATGGCTTGGTTGGAGAGAGCATTATAGGAAGGAAAAGAGTAGAGCCAGAAGAAACTCCTCCCCCAGGATTCTGCTCTCTAACTCTCTGAGGGGAGGTGAAAAGGAAAGGGGGAAAAGGATCACAAACAAGTGAGCTCACGTTTCCAGCCCAGAAGAAAGGGTGACTCTTCCCAGAAGAGCCCATCCTCTGAAGGTGGGGAGCTGGCCAATTTCTGTCACTGAAACTCTGACTCTCCACCCAGCAGTGCCATCCAAGGTGGCCCCAGTCACAGACACAATCAACCATTGTCTTTACTCTTTCAGTCAAGGTGCCAGCTGACATGTCCATGCCCTCTATGAGCAAGCAGGATTCTAAGCAAAAGATCATCTGGCTAAGGACAAAGACAGGGACTGGGATTTCTTTAATACCCATATCTCCCAGGTGAGGAAACTCCCTCTGCCAATGCAGGTCAGCACATTTCCTAGAACTTTGAGTGGTAGGGAGTTGCCTAGATCACTGAGAAGTCAGGTGACTTGTCCAGAGTCACACAGCCAATCCGTAGCAGACATGAAGCTTGGAGACGGATGTTCCAGGCTTCAAGGGTGACTATCCACCAGATCATGCTTCAGTGAGGCAGTCAGTAAGTATTCATTAAATGCCTGCTATGTACCAGGCACTGTGCTAAGGGTTAAGGATACAAAAAAGGGGAAAAGAGAGCCCCTAATCTCAAGTAACTCACAATCTAATGCTTTCTAATGCTTCTTCTCAAAGAGCCCAGAGCAAATAATCAGGGAACTCTGATGATTAACTAAGCCCCACACCCTCTATTAGCAGGACTGTCATTTTTGTGGTTCTGATACAAGCGTAAAAATGTAAAGCAACAAAGTGTGTCTTTGCGGAGAGGGTCTAAATAGGAATGGTCAGGTCTCACGCAGACCATTATGACAGCCACCTAATTGGCCTTCCTGTCCCCAATCTCTTCCTCCTCCAATCCAGCCTACTGGAGTTGTATCTTAGGAATTTCAGCCAAATCTTTCCTATAGAGCATCTCTGACCACGTTACTTCCTTATTTCCTAGGGGCTCCCTATTAACTTTAGGATAGCCAACTCCTTTTTGCATCAAAGCCTCTCTCAACCTGGTTCCAACCTACCTTTACATGTTTATTACACATTGGTCTCTTTCACATATTCTTCAGTCCAGCCAAGCCATCCTACCGGCTCTTCCACACACATAGCATTCTATTTCCCACCTCTTTGCCTTTGCCCAGGCTGTGCCCCCTTCCTGGAGTTCCTTTCTTCCTCACCTCTGCTTCTCAAGGTCCCTAACTGCCTTCAAAGCTCAGCTCAAATGGCATCTCCCATATGAGATCTTTCCTCATCTCCCCCATAAGTCCCACAAATAATTTTATTTACTATGTAAACATTTATATTACATGTTATTTCCCCAATTTCTTGAGGGGAGGAAATGTTTCCTTTTTTGCCTCAGTATCCCTAGGCCTGAAACATACAATCTCTCCTGAGCCTCACATTAGCCCTGTGAAGTAGGTGCTATTATTACCTCCATTTTTGTGGTTGTTCAGTGATTTCAGTCATGTCTGATTCTCCATGACCCATCTGGGGTTTTCTTGGCAGAGATACTGGAGTGCTGCCATTTCCTTCTCCAGCTCACTTTACAGATGAGGAAACTGAGGCAAATGGAGTTAAGTGATTTATCCAGAGTCACATGGTTAGTAAGTGTCTGAGGCTGAATTTGAACTCAGCAAGAACAGTCTTCTTGACTTCAGGTCCATCACTTTATCCACTGCACCACCCAGCTGCCCCAGTCCCCATTTTACAGATGAGGAAAGCAAAGCAAAGAGAGGCTGAGAGACTTGCCTGGGGTCACACAGCAAGTAAAATATCTGAGGTAGGATTTAAACTCAGGTCTTTCTGGCCCCGAGTGCAGAGTTCTGCCACTACACAATCTGGTGACCACCTCAAAGACCACTTAGTCCAATGAAGAAACGAGGTCCAGAAAGGTTAAGTGACTGGCCATGAGAGCCTCAGATGCATGTTTTATTATCCTAGCATCATAGGTGAGAAATAGATGTGAAAAGAGGTAAGAATGGTGAAATTGGTTTGGGGGTGAAAACAAGTTAGTCCATTAGGATTGCAGAGTAAACAAGAAAGGAAGGAAGTCAGGACTAGGGACAGGATTGGCCTCCCCAAGTTAGTCAGGCCAAGGCTCTCCAGGGCAAGAGGAGGAAGGCTCTGGCTGAGTCTGCGATGCCTACCTGGGAGTCATGTCCTACAATTCTTTAAGCATTAAAGACTAATGTGTGGATACCATTGTTGCCTAGAATAGCAAAAGGCAGCTCATTAAATGATCTGTTCCATCAGGCTCTTCTCAAAGGCTTCGGGGTTTCCAAAGGCCTTTCCTCTCAACAGCTCTGGAAGAAAGTAAACCAACACTTGATTTATAGATCAGGAAACTGAGACCTGGAGTAGTTCTGTGACTTGCCCAAAAGGCATTGAGATAGAAGGTGTCTGCTGGAAGCAAACATAGTTCTTTTGACTCCAGTTCAAATAATTTCAACACCACAAGAATTTTACCACAGAGTAGGCCCTATGTTAAGTGCTCAGGATTAAGTCAAAAGTGAGACAATCCCTGCTCCATTGGAGCTTATAAGAGGAATGACATGTGCATAGAGGAATAATATAATTAATAACAATGATGATGGTGATGGTGATGGTGGTGATGATGGTGGTGATGATGGTTGTGATGATGAAAATGGGAATGGGGATGATGGTGGTGATGGTGATGATGGTGATTGGGATGTTGGGGATGGTGAAGAGGAGGAGGAGTGCTTATAAAACATGGAGGGCCTAGTTACGATTGGGGAAATAGAAATTTGTAGTGAACTCAGGCAACCCCATTGTGAGACTTCCTCCAGGAGCATTGAGCATTTTGTGTGAGTAGATGCAGAAGATGGACTGTTGGGTAGCCAGGGTTGGGAGTTAGCAAGGCATCACTGGCAATAGGACATTGTAAAGAGTGCAAGAGTAGCTGATGGTGTGGTTAAACTAGTCAACCCCAAGTTCAAGGCTGTGAAGAGGGAGAAGACCAAACCAGGGTTATGGACTGAGGGACAAGAAAGTTTGAAAGGGTGGGGTGTGGTGTTTGAGGTAGAGGGTGACTTGGAGTCAGAAAGAGCTGGGTTCAAATTCCATCTTAGATACTTGCTGGCTTTGTAACCCTGGACAAGTCCATAGTTGCTTCCAGTCAAGTCTTGCTTAAACTATCTGAGCTTCAGTTTCCTCATTTGTCTAACTAGGGGGTTGGACTCAGTGGCCTATAAGGTCCCTTCCAGCCTAAAATCTGTGATACTATGATTGCAGACCATGGTGTGGATGATGAATAGAATTTATTCCAATGTGTAGATTCAGATGCTTCGTCCTTCTCAGCTCCAGACCTTGCTATTGAGGTACTCTAGGTTTCCCAGTGCCGATCCATCTTAGCTCATTAGTAGCCAACACCCCAGTAAATACGTGAAATCCGGTCCTCACAGGTCAGGGCTGACACAGGTCTCTCCATCCTTGTCTATCCAATATCCAGGGAAAATGACCCCCTAGCTCCATGTTCCCTATTGTTTTCTCTGCCTTTTAATCATCCCCTCTGTTTGGGGAAGGGGGGAATCGTGGTCTGACTAGTCCTAGATTATTCCTTCCCCTCAGGCTGATCCTGAATAACCCCTGCCTCCATCTTGGGGTCTTTGCCTCTGACCTCAGTTTTATGGATGGGGCCAGGCATCAATGTGCCCCTTGATCTGTAAACCTCTGTAAACCTACTACACATCCTTCCAGACTCACTGTTGTCCTAGAAATTTCTCGTTATATTCTGGCCCCTTCCCACCTTTTCGGTCTTTTTCTACATGAAGGATATTTCCATGTACTGTGCACTCCAGCCCTACTGGTTCACCTTCTGTGTGCACACATCTCCCATCTCTGTACCTTTGTACTCCGGTTCTCCATGTTCCTTTCAAGTCGCTTTCCGAATCTCTGGCTTCCTTCATTTTACAATTCAAGCAAAACTTTTTTTCATTAAATTATTTTTTTCAACTAATAACTTTTTCTCTTCTTCCTCCCCCATGCCCCACTATGGGGAAAAATGAAAAACAAAAATAAGATGCTTTTTAACATATGCACAGATAAGCAAGCGAATCCCCACAGTGGCCGTGTCAAACACACATGTACCATTCTGTGCATTGAGTCAGTCCCTTCTCTCTCAAAGGCGGGCAGCGCACATCTTCCTGGGTTCCCCATAATCATGGTTTGCCATGGTGTTAATAAGAGTTCATAACTTGTTCGAAATTGCTCATTTTATGATGTTATTACTATAATATATATTGTTCTTCTACTTAGTTCTTTGAATGTTGTCTCCCTCAGAACACGAGCTCCCTGAGGACAGACTATTTTTGCCATTATATCCACAACATGTAGCAATGGTGCCTGGCATACAGTAAGTGCTGACTAAATGCTTGTTGACTTTGCTCACTTCCCTCTACCTCACCTCATACAATCTTCCCAGGCTTCTCCGAAACTGTTCCTTGCACCATTTCTTATAGCACAGGAGTATCTGATTACCTACACATGCCATAATTTATTCAGCCATCCCCCAATGGGATGATACCCTCTTAGTTTCTGATTCTTTGCCATCACAGAAAGAGCTGCTGTAAGTATTTTTGCTCATGTGGATCCTTTTACTCTTTTCTTGATCTCTTTGGGGTATAGACCTGGTAGTGGTATTGCTGAGTCAAAGGACAGGCACAGTTTAGTAACTTCAGGGACCTAGTTCAAATTGCTTTCCAGAACAGCTCTCCTGATGTTGCATTAATGTCCCTGTTTTCCCACAGCCCCCTCCAGCATTGGTCACTTTGCTTTTTTGTAAAGTTTGACAATGTACTGGGAGTGAGGTGAAACCTCAGTTTCTTTAACTTGTGTTTCTATAGTTATTAACGATTTGGAACATTTTGACCTATGGATATAAATAGGTTGGGGCAGCTAGGTTGAGATGTAAATAGAGTGCCAGGCCTAGAAAAACCTGAATTCAAATGTGACCTGAGACAGTTACTAGCTGTGTGACCCTGGGCAAGTCACTTCACTCATTTGTTCTTCATCTCTCAAATAAGCTGGAGAAGGAAATGGCAAACTACTCTAATATCTTTGTCAAGAAAACTCCAAATTGAGTCACAAAGAGTAAAATGTGGCTGAAATGACTCAACAACAACATAGTTTGGATATTTTTTCTCTGAAAACTGCCTATTGAGATCCTTTGACCATTTGTCCATCGGGAAATGATTCCAGCACCATTGGGAGGTTAAGCAAACAGGAAACAAAAGGAGGCTCATGAGGAGGGCCACGATGTGATCCAACTTCTCTAGGAAAACAGTGCCCATGGTCAGATGTGGTCCCAGCATCCATCAGTTTTCCTCTCTGGTGTTTTTTATTACAAAGAAGGGCTCGAACAGCGTATGTGTGTGGTGTGGAGATTGTTAAGGATAAACCACTGTGGGGCAAAAACAAATGGCATTAATCAAACTTTGTAATATTCATTTTTAAGTCACAAGAGCACAAATTGGTTAGCTGAGTCAATGACTAATCTCTTCATCAGCCCCAGGGAGGATGAGTTCTCATGACCTGTAGAAGAATTTGTGCCCAGTGAGTTCCCTTGTTCTGGTTCATGCCCGTAGGTAGAGCCATATGGAAAATGGATTGTTCGTCCTTTGAGTGTGGTCCAGAGGGTGACCGTAATGTAAACAAGCTCCTTCAGAGGGCCAGTCTGGGAGGTCATGTACTGGCAGGTTTACTGGTCCTTTTTGAAGCCAACGTCACTTTTTTAGCTAGAACCTCACTTCCTGTGACAAATCACTTCAAAAATGAAAGTCTTCCTGGGATAGTTAGCTTGATTGCTTTTTTTCCTGACAATTATTCTCCTTTCCCATGTAAACCCTGACCAGACTGCACTCTGAGGAGTCAGACTTATTCCTTTCTGACTCAGCCAGTGCCTGGCCCCAGCAAGACGGGGAGAGTTGTAAGGATCAATATTCACCTTTGGGAGGATTGGTTGTGATGCCAAAGAAGGTATTTAATAAGGAGGGGGGAAAGCTTGTCTATGCACCTTACACAAATAATGAAGGCTTTTCTGAACAGGAAACAAGAAGCAAAGCTAGCATTTCACAAGCCCACTGTTCAGTTCAACTAAACTATTGTCACTGTTAAGACCAGATCTTGTGAGTTGGATTAAGAACCATCCTGTAGCTATGTTCTCCCTACTGCTATTCTCCTCTTCTGAAATGATGCTCAATTAAAGGAGGTCTGGAGGCAAAAATAAAATTTCCCATCATCATGAGTGTGAGCAGGGTGGATGCTCCCTAGCTGCTCCTAGGAAGAGAACTCGCAATTGTATTATTGATGCTGAAAGGGAGGCCCAATGGGCAGGTTGGTGAGCAGCTAGAGAGCTGGACAGACAGGAGAATGCTTGGACTCAGTAGATGGGTGACTGTTTAGATAAATAGGGACCTTGGAGGATTAGAAGCAATGTCACTGACAAAGGCTGGACAAGGCTAGATGACCAATAGACCAAGGCAGCTTGATACAGAGGAAAGAAGACTGGATGGAATCCGAGGACCTGTGTTCAAATATTACTACCTGTGTGAACTTAGACAAGTCACCCAACCTATGATCCTACTATAATGTTTGAGTGACCTAGCTTTCTAGATGGAATAAACCAACCAGATATAAGAGCCAGGTATGACAAAGCATAGACCAGAAGTGTCAAAGACCCAACCTAGGGCTTCATGAGGCCCACAATACTGCCAATGTAATTGGGAATTATTTAATGAACTAAAGATACAATTAAACATAGATAATGTTAATACCTGGTTTTCTCAGTCAATATGAAGCTTGCAGGGATTCGTGGCTATGGTTTAGTCACTGCCATTTCTGTTTGAGTTTGACACCTCTGGCCTAGACATTTCCATTGAATCAAAACATCAAAAGACATTTCAATAGGATATGACATATGTTGGTATTGGATGGGGAGACTCAGTCTTGCTCCGTGGGTCCTGTATAAAATATCAAGCCAGTTTGAAACCTGGGATCCAAGGATCTGGCAACTCAGAGGAGAGAACAGTCCAGTCCAGCTTGGGGGAAAGGTGGAGTGTCTGTCACCTCTCTCTCCCAGATCCTAACCAAAAGATAATTGCATGAGCTTCAGGGACTGGAGAATTAGGACTTCTCTTCAGTGTCCTGGTCCTAGCAATGTCCCAGAAACAGCCTTCACTAGCAGCGACATCTGCATCCTGATCTAGAGAGCAAATAAGACATGAAGATCTACTCAGCAGATGAACTGAGGAAAAGTCAGGAGGAAGCCCTCCCATACTTAAAGGGAACATCATGAGAGCCCCATGAAGGACCTCCCAGGAGCTTTAAGTCCTTTGCCTTATGGGCTCTCCAAGCTTGAGCCCACTTTCCTCTGGACTCTATGTACTTGTGAGACAGTGTGTCGCAGATACCACCCCTGTGAGGTAGGGGAGGAAGGGTTATTGCCTCCCATTTTATGGTTGAGGAGAGTAAGGCCCAAAGAAGTAAATTGATGTGCCCAAGGTCACTCAATAAAGCAACAGATATGAGACTCAAACTTAAGTCTTCTAACACCAGATCCAAAAGTCCCCAGTACCATGCTGCCTGGCCATTAAGACATGGTGATTTATGGAAGAGGAGCATGCTATAAATATGTGTAAACCTTCGAGCTTTCTGTAAATGTGAATCATTACTGTTGTTAAAAGTAGCAGCGAATAAAAATGGTTGCTAAACCTTTTATAAACACAACAGGCACTTTATAAATGATAAATGACAGTAACTGTAACTGGTCTGGCCAGACAACAGCATTTACATTCTTGGAAATTCCCAGTGTATCCCTACCCCCACCCCCCTTTCTGGAAACTTCCGAACCTTGATTGACCATGCCAGTATTGATCACCTGCCGACTGCTGTCCAAGGATCTGAGGAAGGCAGCTTGCACGTCTGGAGCTCAGCCTGGCTTCCCCTGGCACTCTAATGGGAAAGGAGAATCCTGACCCAGTTTGGTGTTTTCTCTTTGTACAGACGCTAACACAGCTCGTGTCATCAGGGATTGAATGACTCTCGATGGGGAGCATGAGAAAAAGCATCTTTGTAGGATCAACTGTCTCAGAGTTGGAAGGGGCCCCAGAGGCATCTGGCACAGCCCCCCTTATTTTATGGGGGGGAGATGTACTGAGGTCAAGAGAATAGAAATGTCTTATCCAGGTTCTCTATAGAAGTCAGGGGCAAAGTCAGAAATAGAACTCCGGACCCCATTGCATCATGCTGCTGTAGGATTCCAAGTCCAAGTCTCACTGCCCAGGTTGCTTCATTCTCATTATTCTTGGCATAGGTTTGGCCTTATTATGGGAGGGAAAGACATTGGCCCAGGAAGGTCAAAGCTCAGCCAATGGGCTGCAACCTATGAAGCCCAGAGTGCCAGGGAAGGTACTCAGTGTACTTCCTGTTATACTCCATGAGAATGCTTTCAGTCATTCTGGTTTTTAATTCGGGTGAAACACTTCTAAATCACTTGAATGAATTTCACCTCCTCTAAAAAAAATTAGAATTGAGTGGTGATTATATAGCTCAATCCATTACCAATCTTTTTTTCTTAATTTTAATCACCATCATTGACAAAGCATAACAGTGAAATGAATACTTTGTAGTAAGTACTACACCTCTAATATGCTGCTTTTAGCTCATTGCTTTCTAGCTGGAGGCAAAAATGAAAAATTTAAGCAAAGAATGAATGAATACATTGAGAAAAAAGAATGCTAATACAACTCAGTTTACGAAGCGCAATGGCCCAGGAAAATAAGGCATTTACTCTATTAAAATGCCCCTTTATACCAGCCCTTTTCCCTTTTCTTCTGCAATATACTCATACAAACACACACACACACACACTCTCTCTCTCTCTCTCTCTCTCTCTCTCTCTCTCTCTCTCTCTCTCTCATAAAGATATAGACTCTCTCTCCCTTCCCCTCTCTCTCTCCCTCCCTCCCTCCCTTCCTTTCTCTTTTCCTCTATCTCTCTCACTCTCTCACACACACATACACACATGCACATCAGTAGAAGGCAAGATCTTTGATGGCAGGAGGGATTTGGGGCTTTTTTAGATCTTCATTTTGTTTTTTTACCTTTTATCCCCAGAATTTGTTGATTTAAAAAGAACTGAATCAAGTTAAAGAGTAAGGTCAAATAGCATTTGCATCGTAGCTCATTTGCCAAGATCCTTCAATTTGAAAGCAGACAGTCAATCGTTACTCTCTCCAATTGGATCCTAGATTAAAATGGGACATTAAATCTGTTCAAAGAATATCTTTCTTCCATCTGTTACCGTGATTGAGGTTTTCTCATTTATTGGGATTTGGGGTAAAATCAGAGTCAACTAGACATCCCACCTGTTTAACCCCAAACCCCTCGATGCAAACCCCGTGTCCCAGGGAGTCTTTCTATAAGTAATGAGCCTGTTTTTAGGACATGAAGAGACAAATGGTATAAACTAAGGATTTTGAAAAAAGAATTACGAATTAATGGTGACCATATGAAAGATTATCTCAAATCGCTAATAATAAGTAAAATATCAATTAAAACAATTCTGAGACTACACCTCATGCTGAGAAAGTTGGCAATCATAAAGAAAATTGAGGAAATCATTGTTGAGAGCCCTACGGGAGTAAAGACTCACTCATACCCCATCAGAGGGGCTATGAAGTGCTCTAATCACTCTGTAGAGAAGAGCTTCAAACTGTTCCTAGCCTTTGACCCAGAAACCCCACTATTGGACGTATGTTGCAAGGATAACAAAGGAAGAAAAAATTTCCGTATATGCAAAAATATTCATAGGCACATGTTTTATGGTAACTGAAAACTGTGGCTTCCTCTTGATTGGTGAATGACCAAACAAATGATCATACATGTATGTAACTGATTATCACAGAACCTTCAGAAATGATGACTATGTGGATGTAAAGGAAACTCACCAACCAACTCAAATTTTAAGAAGAAATGTACAGAAGGTAGAAATAAGATCAAGTGACAGAGAATGAAGGCTCCATACTATAAAAAAATATGAGAAATACTAAGGTTCAGAATGAGAGAAGATTAAGACAAAACTTAAAAAAATGGGGGGTTTGAGGTGCACCACTATATTGGGAGAAAAAAGATTCTCAAAGAAAGAAGAAACTGAAGAAAAATTAAAATCAACTGGCTGATGTCCAGAGAAGGGCAAGAAGGATGGGAACGAGCCTTGAGTCCTGCCATGTCAGGCAACGATCATTTGGAAGAACTGGGCATATTTAGCCAGGAAAAAAGAAGATTGAGGGTGGAGAAAGGGTAGTACAATAACTTCGTTTAAGTATTTGAAGGGTTGTCTCTAAAGGAGGGATTATATTTTTTTTCGATTGGCCCCATTGGGCAAAACAATAGAGGAATGTTAAAGAGGAAAATGTGGGTTTAATGTCAGGAACAAATTCTAATTATTAGAGCTGTCCCACAGTGCAATGGGCTGCCTTGAGAAGTGGTGGGTTCCCCTCTTTAGAGGTCTTCATGCAGAGACTGGATGACCAATTGTCATATGTTATAGTGGGGAGTCATTTCATTCATGCATTGGGACAGATGGCCATGGGGGTAGGAGGATCCCTTTCAATTCAAATTCTTGACTCGGTGAATATGAAGAGTTCAGAGAGACAAGGGAAGACATGTATTAAATGACAGAGAGTAAAGTAGGCAGAACCAGGGGAAAAAATAATGATTACAGTAAGAGAAAAGAAAAGAGCCCTAAAGCAAGCCTAACACTCTATAATTGTAATGACCAGTCATAAGCATAGGGAAGCAATGATGAAATACACCTCCCTTCTTTCCTTAGAGAAGCAGAGGGCTATGGGTACAGAATGTTGCAACGCAGTTTGATGAAGGTGGATAGTTTTGCTTAAATGTTTTTTGGTGAAGTTTCACTATGGTTGGCATTGGGAGTATCTCTGGAATTAACAGTGATGTAGAAATAAATGACACCAATAAAACATTAATTAAAAAATAAAAACCATTAGCCCACTTTCCTGGCTCTCAGCCATACTCCCACTCACCATTGCAGCCTTGCTATAGATAACTTCCCTTCCTCAATTATATAGCTTCTTCACCGTTCCTCACATTCCATTGTCCACCAATGTGTCTTTGCCCAGAATGAATTCTTCCTCACCTCGGACTCTTAGAATTCTTACTTTCCTTTCGTCCTTGGCAAAAGTGCTCCTTTCTGCATGGTGCCTTTGCTGTTCTCCTTGTTGCTTCTACCTCCCACCTATGAATTATCTTTGATTTATTTTGCCTCTATCTAGTATATACTTGAACACGTTGTCTCTCCCACTAGAGTGCAAATTCCTTGGGGACAAGGACTATTTCATTTTTGTCTTTGTATTCCCAATACCTGGCAAGCAACTGGCTCCTAGTAGGAGCATAATAAATGTTTATGTTAGTTGAATGAATTCTTGCCTTAGTAACAACAAGAAAATTTCACCCTTGCTATTATTGAAGGTCTTGAAGTATGTTGGGCTCTAAATTCTAAAAGTCTGTTCTCACAGTGGGGCAGCTAGGTGCAGAGTACCAGACCTGAGGGCAGGAGAACCTGAGTTCAATCCAGCTTCAGACACTTACTAGCTGTGTGACCCTGGGCAAATAACTTTACCCTGTTTGCCTCAGTTTCCTCATCCGTAAAATAAACTGGAAGAAGGAAATTACAAACCACTCCAGTAATTTTACCAAGAATACCCCAAATGGGGTCACAGAAAGTCAGACACAATTGAAACAACTCCATTCCAGTAGCCTCACTCCATTTTCCAAAGAAAACTGAGACCCAGAGAGGAGAGATTTACAAGTGAGTGGAAGTGCCAAGACTTGAATTCTGTCTTCCTGACTAGTTTAGTGTTCTTAATGGGGCGCCCCGCTCCCACCAGCCTCCCCTGTACTGGCCCCCTGATGAATCTTTATGGCTCAGAGCCTCCTCCTGTGTGAAATGATGGTCACTGTCAAGCTGAGCTTCCATCCCCTCCCCCCACTTCTCTAAAAGGAGCATTTTGCAAAACTGAGGCATCTCATTTCTTGACCATCAACAAAGTCTCCCCAGGAGATTCTGCCCGTGATCCCTGACTTGATCATCCCATTAGAGGTTGTGTTCCTCAGGAGACAGCAATCTCAGAAGCTTTGTAGTCTCCTGAGAATGGCCCTCTCCAGTCCACACCTGTCCCTAGTTCAGTAGGAGGGGCACTCCCTCCCACACTGGGGAATTGCATTTGTTGGAATGTGCCTTAGTCTATTTATAAATGTGTATACAGTGGGGAGAGGAAGTACCCCCCAGGATCTCACTGCCCACTGAGCCAACTGCAAAAGCTGACACCCTCCTACAGCTGGCCTTCTCCCAGGGAGGCCTGAGAGACAAGGATGGAAGGCAACACCAGTGCTTAGGGCTTAGGTGGCCACAGGCTGGACAAAAGGAGGGAGGTCATGCTTACAGAAAAAGCCCATGAATAAATGTGAGCATCACTCTAAGAAAATGGAGCATTGTGCAATAAACCAGAAGCTGAATGTAGCAGACAGATGATAGCCAGACAAAGTAACCTGATACAGAGAAAGCCTGACTCCAAGGCAGGAAGACTTGCCCTGAGTCCAAGTCTCGCCCCTGATACCTACTGGCTCTGTGACTCTAAGTGAGTTGCCTCTCTGCACTTTCTTGGGTTTTCCAGGGTCTTGCAACTAGAAAATGCTAGGAGTGGGATTCGAATTCCAATCTTTGCTGATTCCAGGGTTCGTGCTCTTACCACCCACTGATACAATATCCTACCTAGCAGTCAACAAGCCTTTATGAAGGACCTTCCCTATGTGCCAGCCACTGGGCTAAGTCAAAGCAACTCAAATGACTGATTATCCTGTGCATTCTCCTATCCAGATGTATGTTGGGGAGATTTATATTTAAGAGCTCTTCAACTCAGGAGGAACTAAGGCATTGAGGCAGAAAGTTGGAGTGGATAAAATACTAGCCTAAGCTGCCAGGAAGATGTGAGTTTGAGTCCTGCCTCAGCTCCTTACAAGCTAAGTGATCACATACTCTCACTGAGCCTCAATTTCCTCATCTGTAAAGTGGGAATAATCATAGCACCTGCCTGACAGGGCTTTTGGGAAGCTCAATTGAGATGACCTCCACAAAGGGCTTTGCAAAAAAACCTAAAGCTCTGGATGAATAATATATACTTTATACTGAAAACAGTTTAATCTCAAAGGAACAAATGAGGAGAGGCAGAGTGCTGGAGTGAATGCAGAGATGACCTTGGAACCAGGGAGACCCAGATTTAAGTTCTACCTCTGAAACACACTGCCTGGGTGAACCTGGGCAAGTCTTTTTACCTCTCTTTCCTCTAAGCTACTCTCTAAACCAGTAACATAAGCTACAACCCTGCTGTGGACCTGAATTGGCAGAGAAGTCCCTTACTTGAAGCTGTCTATACAATGAAGTCAAGGGTCTGGACCAACCCCCCACCTACTTTGATGAAGGACATTCCAGTTGTCATACTTTCACAATGCTCCAATATAACTTTCATGTCCATTGTCTCACCTATTCCTCATCTTCCTGTAGAGGTAGACAAGGCAGGGATCATTCCAACCCATTTTACAGATGAAGAGATAGATATGCAGAGACTTTGCCAAGTTATGGCTCACAGGTGACTCTCCCAGGCCAGAGACTCTAAAACTGTACAAGACCTCAGTAAGGGTGGGCAGTGCAGTACTTGTGGACTGATGCATTTGGAGAACAAAGGATGTGGGTTTACATCCTGACTCTTCTACTTTCCCCCTGTGTGACCTTGGTCCCATAAACACATAAGACTGAACATCAGGTTTTTTTCTTCTGTAGAGTGAAGGGGTTTAGCTAAACTACCTTTGGGGCCTCTTCCGGCTCCACTCCTATGAACCACCTTATTTTACATATAATGCAATTGAAACCCTAAGACGTGAAAACACCTGCCCATTCATACAGAAACTGAATGACCACCCTGGGACTTGAGCCCAGATGTGCCAACTGTAACTTTGAAGTTCTTCCCACTATCTTACAACAGCCACACTTGGATCCTCAGCTCTGCCAAAGAAATATTTGATAACAGCATCATAGAGTTCTTGTAACTGGACCCCACTGCTCTGCTCTTGCATTTAAATTCTAGTCTGAGTTACAAAAAATGACTCCCCCACAATTTTTTATGAATATATCAATTGTGTCTATTGAAATGGACTCATAGTAAGTGCTCTCTCCAAAGCTATCACTGATCACTTAATCGCCAAATCTAGTGAAAGCTTCAGTTGAATTATGAGGCTGGAAGACAAGCTGCGGAGAGTTGACTTCATAAAAGAGTGAAAGGAAAGGAAGAGGAGGCACTGGTTGTAGATTTCACAAAGAGTTTAACCATGAAAGAGAGGAGAGATAAGGGACAAAAAAAGGATAAAACATAGGGTTTTTTTAACTTGAAACATCAAAATACTCCAAGTTGAAATGAATGGTTTTTTAATTTGGGTGGGCTGGGCCTGAAAAAAGGGGAAACCAGCTTGGCAGCTTTTACAGTTTTCTGTTTTCTTTTCCCATCTCTCTTTAAATATTCCTTTCCTCCCCTCCATTGACAATAAGCTCCTTGCAAGCTTGGATTGTTTCTCTTTTTGTTCTCTCTCTATCCCAATACCTAACATACTTCATATACCTAATAAATGCTTGTTAACTGATTGATGAAAGACCTTCCAACCAGAAGTTGCTCATGTGAATCTCATCCACTTCTAGTTTCATTCAACATTTGAAATATTTGTTGTGCACAAAGCCCTGGGCCATATGTTTGATATGAAGAAAATAAAATTAAGCAGGCTCTTCCCTCAAGGGGGCTTACCTGCCATGATGGCTGTGGTTTAATATGTACTTAGTTAAGTAAATACAAAGTAATTTGAGTGGGGAGAGAAGGTGAAGAGAGAAATAGATGGATGGGACTCTTGAGGAATACATTGTTGTTGAGTCCTGTCTGACTCTCTGTGATCCCATCTGGGGTTTTCTTGGAAGAGATGCTGGAATGGTTTATCATTTCCTTCTCTAGCTCATTTGACAGATGAGAAAACTGAGGCAGATAGGATTAAATGATTTTCCCAGGGTCACACAGCTATGAAGTATCTTGGGTTGGATTTGAATTTAGATCTTCCTTCTATTCTAGGTCTGTTCTATCCACTGTGCTACCTAGTTAGCTGTGGGGAAGCAGAGGCCTGGTAATAACTGAAATGAAAGTTGAGTCGGGTATCTCATGAGAATGTCTGGATGGATAAAGAGGATTTCTTGGAGCCCTCTGAAGGCCAAAATACATGGGACAGAAAAAAGAGAGAGAATGATCTGTGGAATGATCTAATGGACCTTTGGAATATTCCAGGGGCTCTGTTCATAGAGATAGGCTCCCTCCAATATCCATGAGCACTCAGAAGATATTGCCCTTTCAATACACTTGGGAAAAATCATGTTGATGAACAATACATATTGCTTGAATTGTAACCTGTAGTTGCATGATGGAAGTCTGACTGAAACTGGTTCTGCAGATGAACAGTGATCTGAGTCTAAAATGGAATAGAAGAAAGAGACAGGTCAGAATCTTCTTTAGGGATTTGCCCTACACTTTCATAACTCCCAAATTGTTCCCTGTTGTGAGTCCCTCTTTTTTAATGCCAATATTCTACTGGTGATATCATATGGAACCATGGAACCATGGCACCATGGAACATCACCATCACCAAAACTCCTGATTACAGGTGACTTAAGGGATACTTTGTGGACCCAAGTAAGCCTCAGAATCTTGCTGCTGAAGATATATCCCCCAAAAGTGAAATAAATGGCATCTTCAAGGAAGAGGATGTTTTCAAATAAAGGTGGCCCAGTTTTATATTGGGAGGAAGGGATAATAGATGGCCCAAGTTCTACACTGGTAGTTATATTATCGATGTTTTCCAAGCACGTATGGATTGCCTACTATAACCTAGGCACCATGCTAGATTTTGGGGATACAAGCACAAGAATGAGACAACCCTAGAGGGAGCCAACCCGCCACTGTGTGGCCCTACTATGGATGACTTGGACCAAATTTGCTCAGAGTAAGAAGGTGTAGGTAAGTTTCAGTCTGTTCCAGTAAAGAGGAAATATACACATTGATTGGGTCAGGGATTTATTGAAAAAAATCAAAATATTCCTTGAAGACCTCAGAGATAGTATCTGAACTTAGAAGTTCAGTCACATTCCAAAAAAAGCTTCAGAAAGTTAATTTGTTGACAGGTCAAGGATAGTATTGCTGAAGAGCACATGTTGTCCTTTGTTCTCAAAGAGGACCAACATGACATCACTATGTTGGAGTCAAGGGAAGGCATGGCTGACTTTGACTGATCAGACCAGTACAGCTTTGGGTGCTCTATCATAGGTTAGCCACAAATAGACTGCATGAGCATCTGCAGTGGCGATGGCTCTAAAGTTATGCATATCACATTTCTTTTGTGGTACTTCAAGTCTGCTTTGCTCATAGAGCGCTGCTCCTTCTTTGATGTGGGTTCGCCATGCTGGGCTGGCCTTTGCCAGTATCCCCCATATCACTCATTCCATTCCAAAGTTCTTCACAAAGACTTTGGCTGTCCATGTGTCACTTCTTCTGGATTCCATGTGAGCACTTTCCTTGTATGAGATCTCCATAAAACAGTCTTTTGGGCAAACATGTTTGACCTTTGAACAACTCGGATGGTCCATCAGAGTTGTGCTTCCTGCAGTAGTTTGGATGCTTTATAGTTTAGCTCAAGAAAGGACCTCAGCGGCTAGTATCTTACTCATCCAGGGAATCATCAGAATCTTCCTAAGACAATTCAAATGGAAACAATTCAGTTTCCTGGCCTGGCGCTGGCAGACTGTCCGGGTTTCACAGGCTGAAATGAGAGTTGAGTCAGGTAGCTGACAACAGTGAGCTCAGAACAATGGCTCTGTAGAGGTTGGAATGCCATCTAACACCTCTTCTCTTCCACACTTTCCTTTGGAAACTCTAAATTAGGGGCAGTTAGGCAGCAGAGTGAATAGAGCACTGGCCCTGGAGTCAGGAGGACCTGAGTTCAAATCCAGCCTCAGACACTGGACACACTTACTAGCTATGTGACTTTGGGCAAGTCACTTAACCCCAATTGACCTCAAAAAAAAAAAAAAAGCAACACTAAACTAGCTCTGATGATGCATGTGACAACATCATTATCAATGTGTACATTCCTGGAAAGTATACTGCTGAGGTATTGAATTTCCCCACCATATTCAGAAGTTCTCCATTTGCTGTAACAAATGGCTCTGCATAGGAATGGTGTGGTCCTGGCTGGTGGAGAAGCTCTGTTTTCTTGGTGTTAATTGCCATTAAGTGCTAAATTCACACAAACTGCAGAGAACTGATCCATGCTCTGTGTCATCTTGGCCTCAGAGACTTCATTGAGCATACAATCATCTGTGAACAAACAAATAATGCACCCACTCTCTCTCCACTTTATTTTTGACTTGTAGCCTTTTCAAGTTAAATAATTTAAGAGGCAGGCCCAGACATCACTGCCAGAAGAGGCAGGCTAGGATGAGGCCTGATCAACAAGGAGGCAAGTCAACCCACCAACCAAAAGGGCCACTGCCAGGCCTATCACTGCAGGGCTGGGACTGGACAGAGCAGGGAAAGAATCAAATGCAGGGCCCCTGGCAGTGGCAGCAGCTACTCCTGGGACTACCAATCCATAGCCTGGAAATTT
Organism: Gymnobelideus leadbeateri; assembly: GCA_011680675.1. Lineage (NCBI taxonomy): Eukaryota > Metazoa > Chordata > Mammalia > Diprotodontia > Petauridae > Gymnobelideus > Gymnobelideus leadbeateri. Next base: position 244,299 of record WOXC01008259.1, read on the forward strand.
TTTTAAAAGCCCCTATCTGGACTTCCAGGGACAAGTATGGCAGAGTGATCCCCAGCTACTCCAATCCCCCCACCCCCGACACTGAAAACATAGTAATTATTGCTCCAGGGCAAAACCTTACACAGTAAAGGAAGGGCATGGCTATGGCCTTGCCTCAATATGGGTAGAAAGCAGACTGCAAAGACAAAGACTCTGGAGTCCTGAGGGAGGAACCAAATTCAGAGGGAGGCAGTGTTAACTCCACACCCACAGCTGAAGCCTCAACAGGGAACTGGTCTCAGGCACAGAAAGCATTCCTAGATGAGCTCAAAAGGAATCTGAAAACCAAATGAGACAGAAGACAAAATGAATAACTTTTAAAGTCAAAGTTGCAAAATTAGAAAAGCATTACCATGAACAAAACAGCTCCTTAAAAAAATAAAATAAATAAAAAATAAATATAAATAAAATAAAAATAAAAAATAAAAAATAAAATAAAATAAAATAAATAAAAATAAAGGAGCTCCAAAAGCTAACCACGGAAAATAATTCACTAACAACTAGAATCAACCAAATTGAAGCAAATAACTCTATGAGGAACCAAGAATTAGTCAAACAAAACATAAATAATGAAAAATTAGAAAAGGAGGTAAAATACCTCAATGGAAAAATAACTGACCTGTAAAACAGATCCAGGAGAGATAATCTGAGAATCACAGGCCTACCAGAAAATCATGATGAAAAAATGAGCCTGGACAACATCTTCCAAGAGCTCATCAAGGAAAACTGCCCTGAGATACTAGAACCAGAGGGTAAAACAGAAATGGAGAGAATCCACCAGACACCTCCTGAAAGAGATCCCCAATTGAAAAGTCCTCGAAATGTTGTGGCCAAACTCCAGAGCTACCAGGTAAAGGAGAAAATACTTCAAGTGGCCAGAAAGAAACAATTCAAATATCGCAGAACCACAGTGAGCATCACACAGGATTTGGCAGCCTCTACATTGAAAGATCAGAGGAAGTGGAATACAATTTTTCACAAAGCAAAAGAGCTCGGGTTACAACCAAGGATCACCTACTCATTGAAACTGAACATATTGTTCCAAGCAAGGAGATGCTCATTCAACGATATAACAGATTTCCAGAACTTCCTAATGAAAAAGCCAGAGCTCAAAGGAAAATTCAACCTCCAATTATGAGACGCCAAGAGAGACATAGCAAGGTAAACAAGGAAAATACACACACACACACACACACACACACACACACACACACACACACACCCTCTTATTTAATAAGAGCAAACTGTTTATAGACAAGTAGAGGGTATGAGTATAAATTACACAAAATGATGATTAAAAACTTATCAAAGGCTACAAAGGGACTGCAATGGAAGAAGAGGAAAGAATGAAGTGGAAAAGGGTAAATTATGCCATACAAAAAGGCATAAAAACAATATAGCAGAGGGAAAGAAGGGAGAGAAATGAATATTATATGAGCTTTTCCCTCATTGGTTCTGGTGCAAAGAGGGAATAACACAACCAGTTAAGCATAGGACTCTATGGAGAAGAGACACAAAACGTATTATAATGGAGTGAAAGGGGAGGGGGAGGAGCTTTGCATGAGATTTGTTTCTGTCACTCTTGGTTTGAAGAAAAATATACTGCATTTAAGTATAAAAATATCCTACAGTCAGTAGAAGGGGAGGAGGGCTACAAAAGGGGGAGGGTGGTTAGAAGGAAGGAAAGAAGTAAGGGGGAGAGGAGGAAAAGGGAGGGGGGGCTAATAAGGGAGGTGGTGGTCAAAATTAAAACTCTTAAGGAGGGGAAGGGAGAAGGGGAGAAAAATCTAAGCACAAAAAGAGGAAGGAATAGGATGGAAGGAAATATAGTAATCATAACTGTGAACGTGAATGGAAGGAATTCTCCCATAAAATGGATACAAACAGCAGAATGGATTAAATACCATAATCCTACAATATGCTGTTTACAAGAAACACATCTGGGGGCGGCTAGGTGGCGCAGTGAGTAGAGCTTCGGCCCTGGAGTCAGAAGGACCTGAGTTCGAATCCGACCTCAGACACAATGCACACACAAACAAAAACCTAGCCATGTGACCTTGGGCAAGTTACTTAACCCCAATTGCCCTCCAAAAAGAAAAAAAAAAGAAACACATCTGAAACAAGGGGATACACAGAGGGTAAAGGTAAAAAGCTAAAGTAAAATATATCATGCCTCAGCTAAAGTAAAAAAAAAAAGCAGGGGTAGCAATCCTTATCTCAGATAAAGCAAAAGCAAAAATAGATCTAATTAAAAGAGATAAGGAAGGAAACTATATCCTGCTAAAAGGCACCATCGAGAATGAAGCAATATCATTACTTAACATATATGCACCAAGTAGTATAGCATCCAGATTCCTAGAGGAGAAGGTAAGGGAATTAGAGGGGAAAATAGATAGCAAAATTACACTAGTGGGGAACCTTAATCTCTCCCTCTCTGAACTTGATAAATCCAACCTCAAAATAAAGAAGTTAAGGAGGTGAATAGAATTTTAGAGAGAGTAGGTATGATAGATCTCTGGAGAAAATTGAATGGGGATAAAAAGGAATATATCTTCTCCTCAGTGGTATATGGCACATACACAAAAATCAACAATGTACTAGGACATAAAAACCTTACAATTCAGTGCAGAAAGGCAGAAATATTAAATTCATCCTTCTCAGATCATGATGCAATAAAAATCATATGCAACAAAGGGCCATAGAAAGACAGACTAAAAACTAATTGGAAACTAAACAATTTAATCCTAAAGAATGAGTGGGTCAAACAAGAAATTATAGAAACAATCAATAACTTCATTCAAGAGAATGATAATAATGAGACAACATACCAAAATTTGTGGGATGCAGCAAAGGCAGTTTTTAGGGGAAGTTTTATATCCCTGAGTGCATACATGAATGAATTAGAGAAAAGGGAGGTCAATGAATTGGGCATGAAATTGAAAAAGCTAGAAAAAGAACAAATTGAAAATCCACAATTAAATACTAAATTAGAAATACTGAAAACCAAAGGAGAGATTAATAAAATTGAAATTAAAAAACTATTGAATTAATAAATAAAACTAAGAACTGGTTTTATGAAAAAAAAACAATAAAATTGATATACCCTTAACCAATATGATAAAAAAAAAGAAAGAAGAAAACCAAATTATGAGTATCAAAAATGAGAAGGGTTAATCTACCTCCAATGAAGAGGAAATTAAAGCAATAATTAGGAATTATTTTGCCAAATTATATTTACATAAATTTGACAATCTTAGTGAAATGGATGAATATTTACAAAAATATAAGTTGCCTAGATTAACTGAAGAGGAAGTAAATTACTTAACCCCATCTCTGAGAAAGAAATTGAACAAGCTATCAGTGAACTCCCTAGGAAAAAAATCTCCAGGGCCAGACAGATTTACTAGCTAATTCTATCCAACATTTAAGGAACAATTAATTCCAATACTCTACAAACTATTTGGGAAAATTAGTGAAGGAGTCCTACCAAATCTTTTTATGACACAAACATGGCAATGATACCTAAATCAGGAAGAGATAAAATGGAAAAAGAAAATTATAGACCAATTTCCCTCATGAATATAGACGCAAAAATTTTAAATAAAATATTAGCAAAAAGACTACAGCAATTTATCACAAGAATAATACACTTTGATCAGGTAGGATTTATTCCAGGAATGCAAGGATGGTTTAATATTAGGAAAACCATTAGTATAATTGATCATATCAACAATAAAACTAGCAGAAACCACATTATTATCTCAATAGATGCAGAAAAGGCTTTTGACAAAGTACATCATCCATTCCTATTAAAAACACTAGAGGGGGAGTCTAGGTGGCACAGTGAGTAGAGCGTTGGCCCTGGAGTCAGAAGTACCTGAGTTCGGATCCGGCCTCAGACACTTAATGCACACACAAACAAAAACCTAGCCATGTGACCTTGGGCAAGTTACTTAACCCTAATTGCCCCCCAAAAAGCAAAAAAATAAATAAATAAATAATAATAAATAAAAACACTAGAAAGTATAGGAATTAATGGAGCTTTCCTTAAAATGATAAGTAACATCTATTTAAAGCTATCAGCAAGTATTATATGTAATGGGGATAAGCTAGAAGCATTTCCAATAAGATCAGGGGTGAAACAAGGGTGTCCACTATCACCCCTCTTATTCAGTCTGGTACTAGACATGTTAGCAGTAGCAATAGGGAAGAAAAAGAAATCAAAGGAATCAAATTAGGCAAAGAAGAGAGCAAGTTATCACTCTTTGCGGATGATATGATGATATGCTTAGAGAATCCTAAAGAATCAAGTAAAAAACTACTTGAGACAATAAATAAATTTGGCAAAGTAGCAGGATATAATATAAACCCACATAAATCCTCAGCATTCCTGTACATTTCTAATGAAATCCAACAGCAAGAGATAGAAAGAGAAATCCCATTTAAAGTCACTGTAGATAGTATAAAATATTTGGGAATCTACTTGCCAAAACAAAGCCAGGATCTATATAAACACAGCTACAAAACATTTTTCACACAAATAAAGTCAGATCTAACTAAGTGGAAAAACATCAATTGCTCATGGCTGGGTCAAGCTAATATAATAAAAATGACAATTTTACCTAAATTAAATTACATATTTAGTGACATACCAATCAATTTACAAAAAAAAATTACTTTATAGACCTTGAAAAATAGTAAATTTTTATATATTATATACTAAATAATTAATAATAAAAAATTCATTTGGAAGAACAAAAGGTCCAGAATATCAAGGGTATTAATAAAAAGAAATGCTAGGGTAGGTGGCCTGGCTATACCAGATTTTAATCCATATTATAGAGCAGCAGTCATCAAAACACTGGCTGGGGAATAGAGCAGTGGATCAATGGAATAGATGAGGTAAACGAGACTCAGCAGTCAATGACTATAACAACCTACTCTTTGATAAACCCAAAGACCCCAGTTTTGGGGATAAGAACTCACTATTTGACAAAAACTGCTGGGAAAACTGCAATATAGTATGGCAGAAACTGGGCATAGACCACTATCTAACATAGTATACCAAAATTAATATAAATGGGTGCATGATCTAGGTATAATAGATGATACTGTAAGCAATCTGGGAAAGCAAGGAATAGTTTACCTGTCAGATTTATGGAGAGGGGAAGATTTCATGACCAAACAAGAATAAGAGAGCATTATAACATGCAAAATGGATAACTTTGATTACATGAAACTGAAAAGCTTCTGTACAAACAAAACCAATGTAATCAAGATTAAGAGGGAAGTGGGAATTTGGGAAAGAATTTTTACAACCAATGTCTTTGATAAAGGCCTCATTTCTAAAATATACAGAGAATTGAGTCAAATCTATAAGAATACAAGTAATTCCCCAATTGATAAATGATCAAAGGATATGAACAGACAGTTCTCAGATGATGTAATTAAAGATGTCTATAAGTATATGAAAAAATGCTCTAAATCACTATTGATCAGAAAATGCAAATCAAAACAACTCTGAGGTACCGCATCTCACTGGTCAGATTGGCTAAGGTGAAAAAACAGGAAAATGATAAATACTGGAGAGGATGTGGAAAAATTGGAACACTAATACATTACTGGTGGAATTGTGAACTGATACAACCATTTTGGAGAACAATCTGGAATTATGCCCAAAGGGCTATAAGTAATTTCATATCTTTTGACCCAGCAATACCACTTCTAGGATTGTATCCTAAAGAGATCACAGCATAGCAGAAGGAAGACCCATATGTACAAAAATATTTATAGCAGCTCTTTTTGTGGTGGCAAAGAATTGGAAATTAAGGGGATGTCCATCAATTGGGGAATGGCTAAACAAGTTATGGTATGGTATACAAATGTAATGGAATACTATTGTGCCATAAGAAACGAAGAGCAGATGAACTTTGTATCTACCTGGAGAGGCTTATACAAACTGATATTGGTTAAGAAGAGCAGAAGCAAGAAAAAATTGTGCACCATAACAGATACAACATATGTGTGATGACCAACTTTGATAGACTAGACTCTTCTCAGAAATGCAGGGCTACAAGTAAATTTCAAAAGACTCATGAAGGAGAGAGCTGTCTACATTCAGAGAAAGAACCAAAAAGAACAGAGTTTGAATGCAGATTGAAGCAAATTACCTGCTCTCTTTCTCTTTCTTGTTTGGTCTCTTTCCCATTGTTCATTCCATCCATTACAATCCTTCTTTTCAACCTGATCAATGTCTAATGTGAAATTATCTGCAGATCCTATACTGGATTGTATGCAGCCATGGGCGGAGGGGAGGAGGGGGAATGGGGGAGGCAGGGAAGGGGAAGGAGGGAGAGAAAATTGAAACTCAAAGAACTGGGGAACTGAATCTTGTAAACTCAAAGTAAACCAACAAATTAATAAAGAAAGAAATAAAAGTTTAATAATTTACCCTCAGTGCAGTAGCTGACTTCAATGCCATTTTTGTCCTCATTGAAGGTATCTGACAACATTGTTGGAGACATCATGCTAAAATGCAATGGAAAAAGCACACACTCTTGCTTTAATCCACTGCTGACTGGTAAAGTTCAAGAGAATCATCCATTATCCAGAACCTATGTAAGCATGCCATCATGAAACTGACTTGAGCTGCTGACAATCTTCTCTAGGCAACCAAATTTGGATATAATCTTCCACAAGCCCTCATGACTGAGAGTATCAAAGACCTTGTTCAGATCTAAGAATATTGTGTACAGACCTCTGTTCTGCTCTTGGCATTTCTCCTGGAGTTTTTGGGCCACAAGCACCATATTGACCGGTCCTCAGCCCTTTCTGAAGCCATATTGGTTTAGTTCATCTTCCAGGTGAAGGATCATCCTATTAAGAAGGATTCTGGCAAGAATCTTGCCAGCCATGACTAAGAGAGACCCCATCCCTGTGATTGTCACAGGACAAACTGTTCCCTTTACCTTTCCAGAAAGGACAATAGAGGTATCCTTGAACTTCTAAGAGATAACCTCTTCTTGCCGTATAACTTGAAAAATTTCAGTCAACTTTTGTATAAGCAGTGTACCCCCTGCCTTATAAATCTTAGCTGGAATAGAATCAGCACCAGGCATTTTGTTATATGCGAGGAGCCTAATGGCATTCAAAACCTCTTCTTCAGTTGGAAGTTTGGCTGGAGAGACTGATTACAGCCTGAGTTATATGGTTTCAGCATTGACTGAGGACAGTGTGTTGAGAATACTATAGAAGTGTTCAGACTATCTCTTCAGGGTCATGTCCTTATCACTAATCAATGTGGTTCCATTAGCACTGAAGAGTTGAGATGCAACATAGGTCTTTGCCCCATAAATATCCTCAGGGAATCATAAAAGGGCTTTGGATTGTTACTATCACTGTAAAATTGAATTTCATCAGCCTTCTTACTGAACCAAGACTCCTGCATCTCTCTAAGCTTTGCTTGCACTTTACTTGAATTAAATGCTGCTTTCTTGGAGATGAATGAACCTGCTGGTAAAACCTTGTAGAGTTCTTGTTTTTTTTTTTTTATTTAGCAGCTTCTGAATTTCCCCATCATTTTTGTTTAACCAGTTTTGATGCTTGTGAGTGTTCTGACTCAAATGAATAAATGATGTATTGTACACTGAATCTCTGAAAGCTTCCCACTCCTTTTCTTCTCTGCTGTTGCCATTTGTGTATTGGCTCAGCTTCCCCTCCACTTAGCAACAAACTGTTCCCATTCAGAGAAAAGCTCTAATCTATTGACATTAAATCTTCTGGTAGTCAGTTTGCCTCGGGACTTCTACTTTTGTTGAATGTGAATATTTAGCTAGGAGAAGAAAAATCTATGATCAGTCCAGTTCTCTACTCCATGCATCACCTTCACCACTCTCACATCCTGCTTCACATCTTCTCTTTATAATGACATAGTCTGTTAAATGCCAATGTTTGCTGTGAGGGTGCATCTACAAAGCTTTATTGCATTTAGGTAAACAGAAGACAGTATCAGTGATGAGAAGGTCATGAGATGAACAAGTCTTCAGAAGTAAGTGGCCAATACTGTTACTATTTCCAGCTCCATTCTTCCCAAGGACTTCCTACCATGTCTGGTAGTCTGTGCCTACTCTGGCATTAAAGTCAACCAGAATTATAAGCTTGTCTTCTTTGGGTACATTAATGATGAGAGTCTCTAGATATTCATAAAATTTTTCTTTGACCTCATCAGGTTTTATCATGATTAGAGCATAGACACTGACGATGGTGACATGGCACCTTCTTGCAAGTAGCAATTACATTGTCATGAGCCTGTCATTCACTCCTTTTGGTAGGCATGCAAGCTTGTTGACTAGATTAGTTTTGTTTTGTTTTGTTTTGTTTTGTTTTGTTTCTTTTCCCAAATGCTTTATTAAATTGTGGTTTACATCATTCATTTCTGCCAACTTTTACAACTTTTTCCCCCATTTTTCCTACCCCCCACCCCAGAATAGCAGTCCCACAGGATATCCCCTCATCAAATCTGCTCTCTCCCATATCTTCTCCCACACCCCTTCAACTCCCCCAGTAGGGCAGGGTGAATCTCTGTGCCCCAATGCCTGTACATCTTATTTCCCAATTATAAGCAAAATGGTATTAATAATAGTATTTATACATTTTTACACATTTGATTTTAAAACTTTGAATTCCAGATTCATTCCCTTCCTCCCTTGTCACCCACCCCTACTGGGAAGATAAGCAATTTAGTATATGTTGTTCATGTGTAGCTATGCAAAACATTACCATAGTAGATATATTGTAAAAGACTGACTATATTTCCCTCCCTCCTATACCACCTCCCACTTGGTCTATTCCCTACTTTGATCCTGTCCCTTTTCACAAGTGGGTACTTCCAACTTCCCTCCCCCCGTTCCCTCCCACTTTCCCTTCCATCATCCTCCCTCTCATCCCCTTCTCCCCTACTCTCCTGTAGGGTGAAATAACCTATTTAGCATGTATGTCATTCTCTCCCTGATCCAAATTAAATGAGAATAAGGTTTTGCCTTTTTCCCTTGTTGTTCTTCCCCTGCCTTGTAACCATTTCCCCTTGCTTCTTCTCTATGAGAGAGTTTACTCCATTCTGTCTCTCCCCATCTCATCTCATTATATTCCTCTCACCTCTTAATTTCACCTTATAAGTATCATCCCTTCCTATTAAAATTGACCTGTGTCCTCTATCTATGTATACCTGTAAACATATATACACACATTCACATATGTATTCATATGCCCATATACCCTTCTTCAACTATTTTCATACTGAGAAAAGTTTCATCAGTTACAGTTATTGTTTTTCCATGTAGGAATGTATATAGTTCAGCTTTGATAAGTTCATTATGTTCATAACTTTGATAAGTTCATCATTTTCCCTGTTTACCTTCTCAAGTGTCTCTTGCTTCTTGTATCTGAATGTTAAATTTTCTATTCAACTCTGTTTTTTAATCAAGAATGCTTGAAAGTCCTCTATTCCACTGAATGACTAAATTTTCCCCTGAAATATGATACTCAGTTTTGCTGGGTAGGTGATTCTTGGTTTTAATCCCAGGTCCTTTGCCCTGTGGAATATCATATTCCAAGCCCTTCAATCCCTCAGTATAGAAGCTGCCAGATCCTGTGCTATCCTGATTGCATTTCCACAGTATTAAAATTGTTTTTTCCTGGCTGCTTGTAATATTTTCTCCTTGATCTGGGCATTCTGGAACCTGGCTATAATATTCCTAGGAGTTTTCTTTGGGGGATCTTTTTCAGGAGGTGATTGGTGAATTCTTTCAACCTCTATTTTGCCCTCTGGTTCTAAAACATCAGGGGATTTTGCTGGAGAATTTCTTGAAGGATGATTTATAGGCTCTTTCTTTGATCATGGCTTTCAGGTAGTCCAACAATTTTTAAATTATCTCTCCTGGATCTATTTTCCAGGTCAGTGGTTTTTCCCATGAGATATTTCACATTGCCTTCTATTGTTTCATTTGTTTAGATCTGTTTAACAGCACTAGCTTCCCTTTGGTGCATTCTAAATCTGAAGGAAAGATTCTCTTCAGTGAGCCTTTGAGATTCTTTTTCCATCTGGAAAATTCAGGTTTTTAAGGCATTCCTCTCCTCCTTGCCTTTTCCAGCCTCTTTTGCCATTTGAGTTAGTCTGTTTTTAGGGTGTTATTTTCCTCAGTAAGGCTGTTGACTGTCCTTTCATAATTTTCTTGCATCATTTTCATTTCTCTTCCCAATTTTTCCTCCACTTCTCTTATTTGATTTTCAAAATCCTTCTTAAGGTCCTCTATGGCCTGCAATCAGCTCGTATTTTCATTTGGGGCTTTTGGTGCAGGAGTTCTGACCTCCCAGTCCTCCTCCTATTCCATGCTTCGATCCTCTTTGCCCCCAAAATAGGAATCTAATGTTGAATTTTTTCTATTTATTTTGTTTCCTTTACCTAGGCATGTTGCCACTCAATTACTTGACTTTTGGTCTTGTTGACACAGTAGGACTCTGTCACCAGCCAGGGGAGTTTCCGTCCCAAATGCTGGGGTTTTCCCAACTGCTGGAGGTATTAATTCGGTGTCCTCTCTGAAGCCCCGGCATGCTCTGGCAAGCTGGTCACACACCCCAAGACCTCCACCCCAGACCACAATCCAGATCCAAGAAGGTTAACTCAAGAGCAATTACCCCCACAACTGATCTCTGGATCCCCCTTCAGTTAGCAGGGCAGGAACTGAAGCTGCTGTCTGTGTAGGCTGTGCTGAAGCTTCTCAGTGGCTTCTATCCCCTAGAAAAAGAGGCCACAAGCTCTCCCAACTAATGAATCCTAAAGTCCATACCACACTAACCTCTCACTTTGTAGTTGGCATCTATGTGTTGGCAATTCTGGAAAAGCCATAGCTGCTGGTGTTCTGGAGTCTCTCCAGCCAGCTTCTGATCAGGCTGCCCTGGGGCTAAAACTTCTAACTCACGGGAGCCTGGGCTCAGCTCCCAGAGGGCTGTGCTGGCCACTCCCTGCCAGGCTGCTGGGCTGTCCTTAGTGGGAGGTTAGCTTATCTGTGTCATTTTGTGGGTTCTGGAGCTCCAGAGGTTGTTTAGAGTCCCCTTTTGTATAAATTTGGAGGTGGTGGGAGCAAGAGCTATGTGGAAGAGCTGTTTCTACTCCACCATCTTGACTCCACCCCCTCTTCTTCAACTAGATTAGTTTTGATTGCAAAACCTATGCCAGCTTCATGGTCCCTCACTGTGACCACTTAAGAAAAACATATATACAAGTCACACTTTGGTAAGTTGGCCTTCATTTACCAGCCTTGTTTCACTCAGGGCTACTATTTGAATGTGATACCTGCTGAGTTCTCTCACAACAAGAGCTGTTAGTCTTTAAGGTCTACTGGATTTTGTGTTGTCTATAAGTGTGCATACATTCCATGTATCAATGGTGAGTGGAATCTTCTTTGCAAAAGGTTTTGTACTTTTTGTGGGGTTTTTTTGTGTTTTGACTTCAAGGTGTGATCCCTACTTGCCACAGCAAACAAACCAGGGTAGGGTAAAGCAGACAATTTTTAGGACACCTTTTCTAGACCCTTCCTCATGCCAGGAGGTGAGCAGTGTGGTCCTTCAAAAAGACTGCTCAGACATCCAAGAGATGCTGAATTCCATTGGCTGCTTCAGACCAATGAGAAGATGACCCCATGGCCTGGACCACTTGTGTGCAGGGTTTTGACTACAGCTCCAAGTGTGATTCATACATAAACCATATTTAAGTGATACAGAGGTACTTAAAGTCATTGGCCTCATTGTCTCCTTCAGAGCCATCAAAGTCCAGTGGCAAAACAAAGTCAAGATGACTGATGATGGCTCAAGATGCAGTGGATGACCTTTACATCTTTGATGTCTAACCAAATGTAATGGCAAGCAAAGAAGGAGGAGGGTTTTAGAGGTCCTGGGGCTATAGTGATGATTTGGTTTGAGTTCTCAGACTTTTTTGTGGGTTTGTGTTGATTTCACAGGCAGAAAGTGAATCAATGATGGTGCCAGCAATGTGAATGAATGTTGTTTTGGTTCTGTTAAGCTTTGTGTCCCCAGAAACAGAAACTGTGAAGGACTTGAGGTGGACTGGACACTGTGAGCTTCAATATAGAATGGAAACTGGATGAGGAAGTAGATGAGGAGCTGAGATCTGCCTACCTGTGAATCCAGGTGATGATTGGGTAGATTCAGGCAGGAGCTGGACCCATGGAAGAGGAACCATGGAATTTAGGAGCCAGCCTTGAGTCAAGATGAAAAGACCTCTCCTTGGGTACTTAATGCTGACTGAGAAGATCATGATTTACTGTGGCCTAGGGGTGGGAGAACTTTGTACTCTGTACCTTGTACCTCTTAAGGATGATTGGAAACTAATCTCCAGTCAAGAATAAAGAATACTTTTTGACTAAGAGATTAAGACAATGTGACCTAGGGGTGGAGAACTTTGACCTTTATGTCCCTTAAAGAGGTTTGCTCCTTAAGGATGATTGAATTAAGGACTTATTGAATGATATCTTTTGCTTAAAACTATGTGGCCACTTTGGTGAAAACTACATGACCACTTTAGTGATAAGTTGTTATAACACTATGAATGCTGTACTTTGGTTTCTGTGAATGTTTTGCTGAATAAGTAGAGAGTTCTCTATACTATGTGATCATAACCTTAAAGCTGTTTACAGCAGCAGTCCTCTGGAAAGTTGCTCATGCTTGGCTTTACATCAAGCTCTCAGCCCTCCACAGTGCCTGCTTCAGCTGCCTTCATGGCCATTGGAACAAATTGTTCCTATCCATCCATTTCACTGGGGGAAGCCCTTACATTCTTGGGGTAGATACTCCCTTAACTCACCAAAGGGCTTGAGAGACCTCAGCAACCCTTAACCTGGTTTGGTCTGCCTGTCAAAATAGTTTACAGAGTTATGACCACTGTGAATACTATAGCTTCTTGGAGCCACAGATGAGAGTTGGATGAATCAGGTGGACACCAAAGGTGGAAAGGAGCCCTGAAAGGAGCTTGGCAACCCTCATGCTAGAGGTACTAATCCTTCCTGAACACACCGTAAACCCCTGAGTAACACAAAGGAGGTTAGACAGTCTCTCTTTCCTATTTCTTTTCTTTCGTTTTTTTTTTTTGTTTTTGTTTTTTTTTTTTTTTTTTTGGTTTTTGGAGGGCAATTGGCCCTCCAAATTGGGGTTAAGTGACTTGCCCAAAGTCACATGGCTAGTAAGTGTATCAAATGTCTGAGGCCAGATTTGAACTCAGATCCTCCTGACTCCAGGGCCTGTGCTCTATTCACTGCACCACCTAGCCGCCCCTCTCTTTTATATTTCTATATGAATTCATTCTGAGGAGCATTCAGTTAAAGTTCTGACTTTGGCTTAAATGAACATTCTCCCATGACAGTAGGACTAAATGAACCTTTACTAAGGTTTACTAAGTTATCTAAGGATATGTGAATAGTAGCAATCAAGGGTACACGATGAAAAGTCAGACTCCATAGGAGTCAAAATCAAACGTGGCTCTTGGTCCCTCAAAGAGGTTCACTCTGAAACCTGAATTCAGGATCACAAATGCTAAGTCTGTCATCAGGTGAGACGTATAAGAATCCTCCTTCTTATAATTTATTTTTATCACCCAGAATGCCATACACCACATCGACCCAGAGATCATTCAAGCAATTATCCAAAAACAGTTGTCATGACTTGAGGCTACATGTCTTTTAATCTTCACCCTCCCCTGTGATACTATCTTGTTTTCCACACAAGTTTAGTAATTTAAAAAATCTAAAATTCATAAATGGACAATGAACATTAAATTAACACAAACTATAAATAATTTCATTCTGAAGGTTAACTGGTATCATTGAATTATCACTACAAGGAGACCAGAAGAGTCCAGAAAATATCTCAGCAAATGACTAGGGTCCCACCAATACATTGAGATCATTCAGGTCTTTGAAAGGTGTACCAATAAAATGACCCTGCTAAATAAATCTTTGATGATATATACCAGAGGAGGCATAAATCAGGAAGTTATGCTCACCAAAAGGACTGGTCACTGTGGTGAGAGAAGAAAGATGAAGGGGGACTCCCTGTGGATAGTGAGGTCCTCCAGATGCTTCTATTTGTGAAAGACACTGGGATAATTGTGCCAAGACCTAGAATATACAGAGGTTCCTGGAAGAAAACAAATCACCCAAAGTACTTTGGTCTATCCATTCACACAGGAAAATACCAAGTGGGTAAAGAATGTGTATTTCCCAGATTTCATCTTTCACTTAGATGGACACCCTAAAGAGCTTGACCAAGAGTACTATCTATGGGAAAAATGGTACAAATAGACAACAAGCTAATCCCAATGAGCTGACTGAAGGAGAGTGGGCTGGATTGCTTAGGGGGAATGGCAAAACTCTTTCACTGACCCCAAGCTTTCCATGAAAGCGAAGGGCAATCTTTTTTATACTAATATTTTGCCTATGTTGCTCTAGGGCAGCAAGATATAAAACATCATTACTTCTGAGGAACTAAATGCTAGTTTCACATAGAGAGCTACAGAGAGGAGAATGGTGGGATTCCAAAAGATAATGAGAGTAAGAAATTTCGTCAAGAAATTGTGTGATTGAGCAATGAGGTTGGTCATGTGGCAAGAATGAGAAATGGAAGATGGGCAGCCACTGCACTCCAAGAATGTGAAGAAGGCCCCCAGTTCTTTGGACAGGCCCTTTGGTGTGAACTTAGGAGGGGATTTGGACATGAGTTGCATAGGTTGGGGAGGCATGGATGGGCTGCAGTCTTCATTGTACTTGAGGATTCTCTTGGAGAATTTGAGTGGCCTGAAATGTAGAATTTACCTATATTGAAGATTCTGTAAGCCTTCCAGGGGTATGTGGAAGCCAATTCAAAGGAGTTCAGAGAGCCTATTGCTAAATTTTCAACGGGATCATTTAGAGCTTAGAAATAGGTAATCACTAGAAACTAATATTTGATGGATTGATTTGCTGATTGTCTCGACTTAAGTGATAGAACATTAAAAATATAGAATGTTGAAAGTGTGTCAGAGAACTAGCTGTTAAGCATTTACCAGCACATCCAAAGCTACTTCTCTCCCTTCTTTGAAGTGGTGGGAGTCTCTGGGAATAGAATATTGCATAAATGACCAGATTCCATTAATGCATTAGTTAGTTTTGCTGATTTGAATTTTTTCTTTCTTTTTTTCTTTTCAGGGAATGGTTTCACTTGGTAACGTATGGATAGATCTGGAAATAAGGATTATATAAAAGCAGAAGATAACACCAAAAATGAAAACTTGATCAAAATAAAATGTGCTAGTCACTTTCAGTGCATTTAGAATTAGCCAATTGTGTGTTTCAGGCCAAACTGCCTTCCCTTTAAAGTGAGTGATTCAATGAGTCGGCCTCCACTTCAAGATCTATAAATAACCCTATGAATTCATTAACCAACAAATCCTCTGATGATGGAAATGATTTTTCCCCTTGTGCTTATGGCTGCTATTACAGCCAAACCACTCCAGTGATGGTCTCCTCACTGCCCTGTCTTATTAGCTCAGCTCAGCTTTGGATAAGAAAAGAACATGAGCCTAGATATACAACTTGGTGCTTGCTGTTATTTTCATGGGAAAAAGACATAAATTCTAAAATGATTATGCTGCTCAGAATGTCATGTCCCCAGCAAGCTTTAGTTAATGAATTTATTTTTTTATTGCCTTGATTTTTTTAAACCAAAGTCAGGGATCTCATTTCTTAGAGAATGCTGTAATTAGGTCCCAGAAGGACTCTGCGTAGGTTTAATTCAGGTGTGTACAGGACAGAGTGAAATCTGGAGCTAACATTTCTTTGGGGGAGGTGTACAGTTAGCCCAGAAGGCTCAAAGCAAAAAAGCAAGGAATTTTTTGTCAGCCATCTTGGCTCAGAAATTGGCTAAGGAGACCTGGGCAATGACAATCCAACCAAATTAGACCAGGCTGATAGAATGGGGTGGGGTGGAAGGAGACTGTTTATTTTCTCTAAGAGGCAGTATGGCAAAATGTATTTGATCTAGAGTCAGAAAGATCACACTGATCTGATCTGAGCTCATATCCCAATGCTGCTCAATGGTGTGATATTATAGGAAGAAGCTCATTTCTTCTGCTTATAATCTGTGTCACCTTGTGCAAATTACTTAACTCTCTGGGTCTCAATTTCCTCATTTGTAAAATTAAAGGATTAGAATAGATGACTGTATTAACAATGCAATATTCACTATGCCTATGGCAATTATAAATAGGCTTATGTGGTTATTAATCACAAAATATATCAGTCTCTCTATATGGGGGATAAAGCCAGAGAATTTATTAAAATACCAAATAACTGAGTCCCAAAACCAGAAAGTCAAAGCCATCAGGATAGTTATGAAATTGGCACCAGTAGTTAATATAGTAAACAACCACATTCTTAAGCCTTCAAAACAGAACAGGCTACTTCAGGCAAAGGTCCTTCTCTCCCGACTCTCAGCAACTGCTCAGCGTCCAGGAAGCGTGCTCACAACAGCTCCGGCCCCCCGCAGTTCCAGTTCCCGGCAGCCCCCAACAAGAGTCCTTAGCAGAAATTCTGGCTGGCTTAAAAAGAGATTTGGGCCTCCACCTCTACCTTGGCTGCTGCTGCTGCTGCTGCTGTTGTTGTGGCCACCACCAGTCCCCAACAGTCCCCAACGGAACTCTAGCTTTTTTTTTTTCCTCTTACTCTTGCCCCGCCCCTTCCTGCTATGTCAGCAAGTCCAATGGGACATGGAAGATCTTTAAATCCCATAACCCTTACAATGACATTGCTCTGAATTTATGATTCCATGATTCTATGAACTTTCTAGGTGTATGACCTTGTACAAGTCACTTAGGCTTAGAACAAGCCCCATCAACTTTCTGGCCTTCTATTTCTTCTATAAAACTAGAGGAGTGAACTAGATGGCCTCTGGGGTCTTCTCCAGCTTTCACTCTAAGATCCTATGAACTTAGTAGGCATGTGACGCTGGACAAGTCACTAACCCACTCTCTGGCCACACTTCAATTACCTACTGCTAGGTGACAATGTATATGTATTACCAGACTGCTAGATCCATGAGTCCTTGACTTATTGCTGTATTATGTTATAATGGAGAATCAGGATCACACTTTGGGGTCACCATGTTTAAACATTCTAACCTTTGGCTTTTTGGGGCAATGTTAAATGGTCAGAAGTTTGACCCTAAAAACAGCTCTGTAGACTGGGAAAGATCACAGATTCACAGTTGGAGGGCCTGGGTTTCAGTCTTGCCTTTGATATTTATTTCTTGGGTAACCTTGGACAACTTATTTCTCTTTGCTGGTTCTCAGTTTCCCCATCTATTAATCGAGAGGGTTGAATTATTTGACCTCTAAGGGTCATCCACTCCATATCTAGGATCCTACAACTTGTCTCTAGTCACAAAGCCACAGTCTGAGCTCTTCATGATCACTTAGCTCTTAAGGGCTGCCTTGTTGAGATAAGACAATAGAATGGTGGTCAGCCAACAGTAAGAGAGGTGTTCTGTCTGTCATGGACAAGGTTATGAATCGTGGCCTTGAACTGCCTTCTACATTCACTCCTGTGTTGGTGTATTTGGATCCATGACAGAAAGGGAAGAAAGGGAAGAAAGACTCCAGGGAGCATTCCCAAAGCAGGAAGATTTTTCAGTCAACAATATGGTAGGCCAGATGTCTGACTAGAAGCAGGGAGCTAATCAGCAGCCCTTGCTAAGCTCCCATTGTGTTCAAAGACTAGACTAGGGCTGAGGGAGGAGGGAGGAGGGAAAGGCGGGCTTGTCAATCTATTCAGTCCACTTGTAGTTTGTAATCTCAATGTCTCCCAAAGGTGTATTACTCTTTTTTCCAAGGAAAGGGATGTTTTTGATGGATTCAAATGTAGCATTAACTAGAGCTGCCATTTTGTTCCAGGTCAAAACTGGCAATACCTTGATTTCAAACCCAACAAATACACTTATTTGATCCTACAAAATCCCAGAACCCAGAATCCATATAGTCCAACCCACATCTAACTGAGAATTCCCCCTATAAAGCTCCCCAAATACAGCCTTCATTTGGAGATGTCCAGTAAAGGGAATCCATAACCTCCAAATGCAACTCATTCCACTTTGGAATGATACTCACTGGTAGGACATTTCTCTGTATATTAAAGTTATAACCTCCACCTGTGGTCCTGTCTGGCCCTTTGGGGACAAGGAGAACAAGTCAGATCAGCATGGTGCCACATTAGGGATGTTGGATTTGGAGTCAGAAAAGCTTTGTTCAATTTCAGTTCATGGTATGAATCTCAGCCACTTGTTAACTGTGGAACCTTGGACAAGTCACTTAATCCCCCTTGGGCTCAGTTTCCTCATCTGTAAAAACAATGAGGATGATGCTGTCCTTCATGAGCTCCCATCTTGTGTGCTTTCCACTTCTTTTAGAAATGAAGCTTACTAAGCAGTATGGTAAAAAACAGTTGGTAACACACACACACACACACACACACACACACACACACACACACACCCCAAACTAGGAATCCATTCTTTCCATGGGCATAAACTCTAAAGCCCAAAACTATTTAGGCACTTGTGTAGGGAATTCAGGTGTTCAAGTGGCATTTTGCAAGTGCAGGCATGAGGATTTCTCTCTTCCCTTTGGGGATCCTCACAAAGTTCCCATTGTGTGGAGTGCTTTTAAGATCTGGATCTTTCAAGAATCCATAGCTGGCATTCTCTCCATCACAAGGGGGTGGAGCAGGGATCCCACTCCCTGAAGCTTCTTCTGCCCTTCTTCTCTGTGAGTGACCCTGGTTATCATTAGTGGGTGTGTCCCTCTTTCTGTACCAGCTTTGGTGTGCCATCTCCTCTTGGTTACTTCTATCCAGCAACATGGACATTGAAAAATGAGGGAAGTGATGGGGATGATGCTTCTAAATCTTCTTCTGTGTGTGAAACACTCCCAATCCTTCCAGCTAAAAACCCCAAAGCTATCACTGTTATTATGTGGAAAGTCCCTGAATAGGCATCTCCTACTAATGACAATCATCAACTTCTGTGAAACTTACAGAGAGCTGCCCAGGCCAGGGTCACACAGTCAGGACACACCAGAGGCAGGATTCACATGCAGGCTTCCCTGAGAGTGACGTCAACATAGCCACCATGGTAGACTACCTAATTGTCTGAAGGAAGGCATGGTCCAAAAGGAATGTGTGTTTGTCTTGGGACATAGGGGATCACTTTACTTTCTCTTACCATAATCAACCTTCCCAATGGTGTTCTCTGGGCAGACATACTCCAGCTCTGCCCTGGGTAGGGGTGGAAGGCAGCCTAGAAGTACCATCCATGGGCGGGAAGTCAGAGAGACTTGACAAATTGTCTCCAGACAACTCCAAGTACATCCTGGGGAGTTGCCAACATCAGGAAAGATATTTCCACTTGAAGGAATCTAGCATCGTTTTTATTAGAATAATTTAAATAAGTAATTAATTAATTAAATGTCAGGGAGGAGCAGGAAAGAAAATAGAATTATGCTGGTTACAGATTTATCGTTTGAGCCTCAGGGCCTGAACAGAACCACAACCTGTTCAGATCTGGGCAGGCCGAGCAGTCTGACACTGATTGTTTATTACTGAGGAGGGAAAAGGGTTACAGAGTTGAAATGAAAGCGAGTCTAACCAGAACTCAAAATATTGGAAAATTGGATTACTGCCTCTGAATATCTGAGGCTTCCTTCCCCTGGGGATTCTAATGTAAATTATCTTTGTAATGTATTCACTCTGCTCCTGAGCAATCTGGTTGGAAGACTGTATAAGAGAAGGCAAATCCCAGCCATTCATTTAAAGAGGTAATAAAATGGCCAAAAGATCTCACCTATGAGCATATATATACATCCCATGGAAGACAGACAGACAAATTCACACATGTACACTCACAGACATGGGCAAACACACGTGCACACATTCACATATATACACATAGACATGCTCAAACATGTACACACAATCTCTCACACACATGCATATATACATATACTCATATACACACATATGCTCACATATGCATATACTTGCATGCACATTTAACATATATAGGAGAGAATTTATAGTAGTCCTTTTAGTAGTCAAAAAGAACTAGAAATAAAGTGGCCATTCATTGGTTGGCTGGACAAATTGTGATATATGAATGTCATGGAATGGTGTGGCTCCTTAAGAAGTAATGAACATGAGGAATTCAAAGAAACATGGGAAGATTTCTGAACTGAGGCCAAGTGAAATAAACAGAACCAAGAGAATGCCCATAAAACTGACATTCAAACGGTGAAGTCAAAGCAGTTGTGATGATCAGTCTTGGCTCCAGAGAACAGATCATGAAACACAGCACCCCTCCCACCCCCGCCTTAGCAGAGACATGGGGGGACTACAGATGCAGAAGATCAAATACTCTACCAATCACTTCATAATTTGTTAACTGTTTTCTTTCTTATATTTGTTACAAGAGGTGGGAGATGGCAGAGAGCTATATTCTGAAACCATTGTGACATAAAAACAAAAGGTTATCAATAAAACTTTTATTTCATTTCAAATTCTTTATTTCTTTTAATATTCTTTTTTTTTAATTTGGTGTTCCTGATTCTCTCCCTCCTACCTCTCCTCCCACTCCCTGAGAAGGCAAAAAAAAATATTAATTATAAAGTGAAATTATGTAAAACATTTTCATATTAGCCATATTTCAAAAAAAAGGAAAAAAGAAAACAAAGAAAGTAAGAAAATTATACTCCAATTTGTACTCATAGTTTATCAGTTCTCTGTCTGGAGTTGGAAGGCATTTTTTATCATTAGTCCTTTGAAATTGTCTTGGATCATTGTACTGATCAGAGCAGCCAAGTTGTTCACAGTTGATCATCATCACAACATTGCTCTTACTATGCACAGTAATCTCCTGGTTCTGCTCACTCTATTTGCATCAGTTCATATAGGTCTTGCCATGTGTGTTTGTTTCTTTCTGAAATCCCCCTCCCCCATCAATTCTTAAAGAACAATGGTACTCCATTAAAATCATATGCCACAACTTGTTCAGCCATTCTAGAACTGATGAGCATCCCCTCGGTTTCTAAGTCCTTCTTATCACAAAAAAGAGCTGCTATAAATATTTTGTACATATAGGTTCTTTTCCATTTTCTTTGGCATACAAACCTAGTATCTGGATTGCTGAGTCACAGTTTTATAGCCCTAAGAAAGTAGCTCCAAATTGTTCTCCAGAATGGTTGGGTCAGTTCACTACTCCACCAACAATTCACAAATGTACCTATTTTCCTTCATCTACTCCAGCATTTGAGATGGTACTTTAGAGTTGTTTTAATTTGACTTTCTCTTGTCAATAGTGATTTAGAACATTTTTTCATATGACTATAGATAGCTTTGATTTCTTTTGAAAACTGCTTATTCATATCCTTTGACCATTTGTCATTTAGGGAACGGCTCTTATTTTTATTTGATTTGACTCAATTCCTATATATTTTAGAAATAAAGCCTTTGTCAGAGAGACTTTTTGGACAATTTTTTGATATTACTTTATTGTCTGATACCAATCAGCAAAGTGTGGCT
The DNA here is from genome assembly GCA_011680675.1 of Gymnobelideus leadbeateri. Taxonomy (NCBI): domain Eukaryota; kingdom Metazoa; phylum Chordata; class Mammalia; order Diprotodontia; family Petauridae; genus Gymnobelideus; species Gymnobelideus leadbeateri. The sequence continues at coordinate 266,006 of WOXC01008259.1, forward strand.
TCCCTGATTACCTCTTTCAATTAGATCTATTTTTGCATTTGTTTTGTCTGAGAGCATTTTTCCATCCCTGCCCTCTTCACTTCAACTAAAGCATAACAGGCTCTGTTCCAGCCCTTCATTTCAACTCTCTGTGTGTCTTTCTGTCCCAAGTATGTCCCTTATACACAACATATTGTTGGATTCTGGTTTCCAATCCATTATGCTCTTCGCTTCTGTTCTATGTGCTAGCCCAACACATTCACAGTTATGATCATTAACTATGCATTTCCCTCCATCCCATTTCCCTTGTTTATTGTCTCCTTTTTTTAACCCTGTCCCTCCTCAAGTCTGTCTTGCTTCCAGCCACTGCCTTCCCACTCCACCTTCTCCCTTATTGTTCCCCCTCCCCATATCTCTTATCCTCTTCTTATCCTATCCTCTCCTGTCTCTCAATTTGGTAAGATAGATAACAGTGTGTGTGTGTGTATTCTTTTGTATTTGAACCAATTTCAATGAGAGTGAAGTTCAAGTATTGCCTGCTTCCCCCCTTCCATTCTCCCCTTCAATATAAAAGTTCTTCCTTATGTGCTTTCTTTATGTGAGAAAATTTTCACTATTCTACCTCTCCCTTCCCCCTTCTCCTAGTGAACCCTCTTTCTCACCCCTACAGTTTTTCTTTGGAAATCATCCTAACATAATTGACTCACATTTATGCCCTCTGTTTATGCAGACTCCATTTAACTACCCTAAAAACTAAATACTTAGGAATTATATGTGTCATCTTCCCATATAGGAATGTAAACAGTTTAACTCCATTGATTCCCATATGATTACTCTTTCCTTTTACCTTTTTTATGCTTCTCTTGTGTTTGAATGGCAAATTTTCTATTCTGGATCCCTTCAGCTGGAATGCTTGGAAGTCCTCTATTTCAATATATATATGTATGTATGTATTAGCTACATTAGGTATTTTCCCTTAAAGGATTATACTCAGTTTTACGAGATGACTCTTAGTTGTAATCCTCCTTTGCCCTCCAGAATACAGGCATACCTCAGAAATATTGCAGGTTTATTCCAGACCATAGCAATAAAGCAAATATTGCAACAAAGTGAGTCACACACTTTTTTGTTTTTCAGTGCATATAAAAATTATGTTTACACTATACTGTAATCTATTAAGAGCTTAATAGTATTCTGTCTAAAAATGATATATATATATATATCTTAATTAAAAAAAAACTTTATTGTTAAACAAAATAACTATCATCTAAGCCTTCGGCGAGTCATCATCTTTTAGCTGGCAGGTCTTTCCTCAATGTTGATGGCAGCTGACTGATCAGGGTGGTGGTTGCTAAAGGTGGGGCTGGCTGTGGCAATTTCTTGAAGTAAGAATATAATTAATTTAGCCTTATCTATTGACTTTTCCTTTTGCTTGAATACTTAGAGGCCATTTTAGAGTTATTAATTGGCCTAATTCCAGTATTATTATTCCTCAGGGCAAAGGGAGACCTGAGGAAAGGGTGGGAGATGGGGGAAATGGCAGGTCAGTGAAGCAGTCAGAGAACACAAACATCTGTCAATTAAGTTCATTATCTTATATGAATGAGGTTCATGGTGTCCCAAAACAATTACAATAGTAACACCAAAGATCACTGATCACAGATTGCTGTAACAGATAAAACAATAATGAAAAAGTTTGAAATAGTGTAATAACTACCACATGTGACACAGAAACATGATGTGAGCACATAATGGTGGAAAAAAGGCACCAGTAGACCTATGCAATGAAGACTTGCCACAAACTTTCAGCTTATTAAAAAATGTATTTAAAAATTTATAAAATTTATATAAATTAAACATTTTGTAAATTAAAATTTTATAAATATATAAAATTATATATAAATTATAAAAATCTATAAAAATTTATTAATTTATTTTAAAATGTTCTGTGAAGCTCGATAAAGTAAGGTACAACAAAATAAAGTATGCCTGAATCAGATTTGAAGCCTTCCGATCCTTTAACACGAAAGACACTAAATCTCATGTGATGCTGACTGTGGTGCCATGACACTTGAATTGTGTTTTTCTGACTATTTGCAGTATTTTCTCAGCCTGGGAGCTCTGGATTTTAGCTATAATATTCCTCGGAGTTTTCCTTAGAGGATCTTTCAGGTGGTGATCAATGATTTCTTTCCAATTCTCTTTTACACTCTGGTTCTAAGCTATAGGGGCAGTTTTCCTTTATAGTTTCTTGAAATATGATGTGCAGCTTCTTTTTGGATCGTGGTTTTCTGGTCGTCCAATAATTCTTAAACTGTCTCTGCTCAATCTATTTTTTTCCAGTCCTGCACCCCCCTGGTGCCACAGACTTCTCCTACAGACCCCTAAGTTGTCTTAGGCTGGAAAAATGTCTCCCTTTGGTTGGTTCCATATTGCTCCAAAATTTGATTTGAGGCCTTATTTTAAAGTTGTTTGGAGGGGAATACTTGGAGGGTTCAGCTGCATCCCAGCCTGTACTCTGCCATGCTGGTTCTCACCATTTTTTTAAAAGGGAATAAGGCAGGAGCATGAAAGCTAGGATCCCTAGGTCCTGCCTTTGTCACCATATTAAGAACTTGCTCTCATTCCATCGACAGTGAAGTGGGTCAGATAACTTGTACCTGGTGGGGATTTCGTTCAGAAATTCCTGATGCTTGGGGCGGGTAGGTGGCGCAGTGAATAGAGCGCCAGCCCTGGAATCAGAAGGACCTGAGTTCGGAGCCGGCCTCCGACACTTAATCCACACAAACAAAAACCTAGCCGTGTGACCTTGGGCAAGTTACTTAACCCCAATTGCCCTAAAGGGGTGGCTAGGTGGCACAATGAGTAAGAGCGCCGGCCTCGGAGTTGGGATGACCCAAGATCAGATCCGGCCTCAGAAAATGAGCACCCACGCATAAATCAAATGACTAGCCGTGTAGCCTTGAGCAAGTTACTTAACTCCAATTGCTTATAAAAAAAAAAAAAAAGAAGGCACTTCAGATCCTGGCCCTGAACCATCCCACAGGGGCCCACTTTGTCCACAGTTTCCAAAGGCTCAGAATAAGCCCACACTAGGCAGATACTCTTCCAAGCCTCAGATTCTTAGGGAGCAACCTGGAATATGGACATTAATTGGCTTCTCCGGGTCACACAGGCAATATGCACTAGTGACTTGAACCATAGTCTTTTTAACTTGGAATCTAGGCTTCTATTTGCTGTACCACACTGACCCTTAAATTCAACTTCACTAATAGAAAAATATGCCCCAACATCCAGCCTGGTGGCAGCAGGTGAGCCCCAGCTAGGTCAGGGAACTGGGACCCCCAAGGCAAGGTTTGAAAGTGGTACCCCCTTCTGTACTTCTGCTGCCTGGAAGCTCAGAACCTTTTCTGTAACATGTAAACTCGACATTATGACATAATTTGATGTAACTCAATAAATCCCATGAAGGGCAGGGCATCCTGGCATCAGATGCCCAGAGTCTTATCAGAAAGCATCCCTCACTCTAGAATGCCCTTGCCTCCCATTCAAAGCAGTTGCCAAGCTGGCCTCGCCCTGCTCCAGGCTCCCTTCAGCAGTGTCTGTAAATGACAAGGGATCAGTGGGCTCAGGATTTGGATTCAGAGGACCTTGGTTTGCTATCCAATGCCTCTAAAGCACTGAGTAAGACAATCCAATCTAACAAGCATTTATTGGGCTCCTGCTATGGGAAAGCATTTAGCCCAGCAACGGGCAAACAGAAGGCACTTAAGAAATGCTTATTGATTAGCTAATTGAGCTAGATTCTGGGATACAAATGCAAAAATGAAACAGTTCCTGCCCTCAAGGAGCTTACCTTCCACTCAGAGGAAGCAAAGAATATGTAAATACGTAAATACGAAATGAATTCCTGGTGAATTGAGGGGTGGGTGCATGGAACAACCAGAGCACCAGGAAAGGACTCTGATAGGAGGTGACCAATGAGCTGAGCCTTGAAGGGAACTAAGAATTCCAGG